>LPNX011136159.1:5980-139674 GCA_001517045.1 Pseudotsuga menziesii | reverse complement strand
TTTTTGGTTGCCTTACATACTCTCATGTCCCTTCTCAGAAGAGGACAAAGCTGGAGGCTATAGGTAAGCGTGGTATTTTTGTTGGTTACGATGAGACATCAAAGGCTTTTCGGAATTACCTTCCTGTACAGAGGAAAGTTGTGGTGAGAAGGGAGGTGAAGTTCGAGGAGGAGAAAGCCTTCAGAAGGTCTCTTGATTCCGAGATGGAGGATCAACAGGGTACTACACAGGTGACAGCTCAAAGTTCAGCGAGTCAAAGTTTAGGGTCACCGATTTCAGGTGTGACTAGGTCACAGGTTAAAGGTTCTTCAGCTACAAGGGCTCAGTCTACGGGTACTTCACAAATGACACCTTCAGGGGATTCGAGTTCTAATGGTACAAGTACAGGTTTACCAAAGACCAATTCTCAGGTTGTTGGGACTTCTTCAGGGAGACATGTGTCTAATGAGGAGGTTGAGGAGAATTTGAGACAGGATGCTTCCTCCAAAAAGAGCAAACCAATTTGGATTCAAGAGTTGATGAAGGAAGCAGAACAGTCAGTTGGACTGCCCAAGAGGGAGGTCAAAGAGAGCAGGGCACCTGAGAGATTTTCTAGCTATATGGCACAAGTGACTAGCTTGCGTGACACTGTTCCTGATACTTATGAGCAGGCTTCCGCACACCAGGTATGGAGAGATGCGATGATGGAGGAATACAACTTCATCATGAAGAATGGGGTGTGGAAAGTGGTCCCGAGACCAAAGGGGAAGTCAGTTGTGACTTCCAAATGGCTTTACAAGATAAAGCATGCTGCAGATGGCAGTATTGAGAAGTTCAAAGCTCGTTTTGTTGCACGTGGTTTCTCACAGGTCAAGGGAGTTGACTATTATGAGACATTTGCACCAGTGACCAGATTTTATTCGATCAGAGCAGTGATCTTCGTCGTTAAGAGATGAGTTGGAAGATCCATCAGATGGATGTGAAAATCGCTTTCCTAAACGGTTTTCTACAGGAGGAGGTATATTTGGAGCAGCCACAAGACTTTGAGGTATGTGAGAGAGACACTCGTGTTTGCAGGCTAAAAAAGGCCTTGTATAGACTGAAGCAAGCCCCTCGGGCTTGGTATTCCAAGATCGACACCTACTTGCTTTCGATTGGGTTTCAGAAGAGTGAAGTGGATCCCAACCTATACTACATTGTGGCTAGTGGTGTTCCACTTATTCTTCTGTTGTATGTTGATGACATGTTCATTACTGGGGGAGAGCACCTGATTGATGCATGCAAGAAGGATCTTGCTACAGAGTTCAAGATGACAGACCTTGGACTGATGCATTATTATTTGGGGATGGAGGTTTGGCAGGAGGATGGACATGTTTTCCTGGGGCAAGGAAAATATGTTGCAAATGTTCTGAAGAGATTTCAGATGACAGATTGCAGACCTATGGCGACACCCATGATCACCAACTGGGCAAAGCTTCATGCTTCAGAGGGAGAGTTGGTGGACCCTACCTTATATTGTAGGTTGATTGGTTCGTTGATGTATTTGGCCAACACCGAGCCAGATATGAATTTTGTAGTGAACACTCTCAATCAGTTCATGGTGGAGCCCAAGAGAGTGCATTGGACTGCTGCAAAACACATCTTGAGGTATCTTACAGGTACAGCTGACTATGGATTGGATTATAGAAGATTTGGTGGAGTGGGGTTGGTTGGCTATACAGATTCAGATTTGGGCAGGTAGTGTTCGGACCGAAGGAGCACTTCCGATTGTTGCTTCAGCTTGGGTTCAACAATTGTGTCGTGGTTCAGCAGGAAGCAAAAGTCTGTGGCATTGAGTTCTGCTGAGGCTGAGTATATGGAAGCCAGTCAAGCCAGTTGTGAGGCCTTGTGGCTTCGCAAGTTGATGGTGGATTTGTTTGATATGGAGTTGAGTCGCACAGTTATACAGTGTGATAATCAGAATTGCATCAAGCTCTCTGAGAATCCAGTATTTCATGACAGGTCAAAGCACATTGAGATTAGATATCACTTCATCAGGGATTATGTTCAGAGAGGTGTTGTTCGTTTGCAGTATGTTCTGACAAATGAGCAGGTGGCTGACATTCTCACGAAGGCTTTGGGTAGAGGGAAGCATGTCTACTTCAGACATAATTTGGGAGTGGTGAAAAACACCTTCCTCAGTAAGAGAAAGTGTTGAAAAGTTACCTAGGAAGTGTTTGTCCACGTAGAGTTGCCTTGGGGTGGACAAGGACACTTAAATGTGACTCCTAGTCATTTTGTGCATTTAATGAAGTGAGATGCACTTTATATTTTTAAGGTGAATTTATTAAAAAGATTAAGTGGGTATTTTTCTAAGTTCACATTTAAAAGTTAAGTGAGTGATTACATAGAAAAAGGGGTTGCTCAACTTTATTAAATGATATGAGTGCACTAAATATCATTTAATTATTTTTTTAAAGGAGCATTTAATGCAAACCTTTGATCTAATCTAATCTTGACCGTTAGATGGACAAGGAAAGTTACCATGATCAAAAAGGCTAGGGCAAAGCAAAAGTTAATTCATTGTGTTCATTTCCAAGAGAGAATTTTTGGAGAGAGGAAGAAAGTGAGGGTTTGAAGAGTTATTCAAAACCAGAGAGAAAATAATTTTCAGCACACACTTCGAGGAGCAAACTGGGCACAAAAACCAAGGAGAGATTCCAGCAGTGAAGGGCACGATTTCCAAGACAACCCTGATTTCGAGGACCGTACGAACATGGCACTTTTTTCGAGGCATTGGTACAAAAATCGAGGGCACAGATTTCGAGGCATTCAACACAGTTGTTGAAGATCATACACCTACAGAATTGCACATATTTCGAGGTACATGCTGTCAGACCGTACTGTACGGTTTTGCACAAATTTCAAGGCAGGTTATTAAGGCATAAAAATCGAGGAAGTACAAAATTTTATTCTATCCGTACAACACTGTTTTCAAGGTGTATGTAGCACGAAAATTGAGAAAAATCAGCAATAAGAAGGTTCAGAAATTGAGGCAGAATTCTGATAAGTATTGTTGAATGTATTTCTAATTTTTTACTTGAAGAAAATAAAATCTCTCTCACTCTGAAAAGAGGTTTTCCCTTGGGGGTTTTATCTTGGTCCATTGGACAAAAACAAGTGTCTAAATTTTCATGTGTGTAAATGTCTGAAATTTTTTGAGTTTTACATTTACAGTTTGAAAAGAAAATTTATGAATTTCTTTAAAGTTGAGAAAAAGTTTTCACATGTGTTTCAGTTTGGAGGGGGACCCCAAATTTCTGATCCATATAAAACAGTGGGGCAAATCAGGGTATTTAATAGGTCCTTCTTGGATGTGATATCCTGAAAGTGGTGGCGAACACAGGTCCATAATTTTTTAAATTCCTCGATTAGGTTTTCACTAGTTCCAAACTAGTCTTTATTCCTTTCCTGCGAATTATGTTTGTTGTTAATATATATGGATAATAAATTCACTCGAGGATAAATCTGTTCATTGCCCTTTCTATAGCCCACTTCGTCTAAAGGAGAACTCTGTGAATATGGCTTAGTTTGCAAAGTTTGTCCCACTTCAAGATTCCATAAGATTGGTAGGTAGATTTCTTCCCTGGCCTGTAAAGGAGGGAGTTGTCTCTGGTCATCATCCAAATCAACAGGGCATATGTCATCACCAAGTGCCTGTTGAAAAATGTCCTCTATCTGGAGAGTGGCATGACTAATAGTTTAAACAATAATTTAAATTTTATTTCAATGCAGTATGTACTCTAAAGTTATGCAATTGTGTTTTTTTTTTTTTTTACTTCTGCTGCACGCGGCCTGGTTGAGCTCACGGCTCTCACGCATCCTCCTTAGACTGCCAACCCTCCTCTTAGCGCCGACCAAGCAGCAACCTCCTGCTGCTGCATTTTCTGGCCCCATGGGCCCAAATGGGGGCCCTGATGGCTCCTCATCTCCTCGAGGTTGCTGCATTTTCTGGCCCCATGGGCCCAAATGGGGGCCCTGATGGCTCCTCATCTCCTCCTCCAGAGCTTGCGGCTTTCCGGAAATTAATAGCTAACAACGGAAAACGTAAGCTGAAGTTTAAATGAGACTCGGCAAAAATTCGTGAAAAAGATGGACAACATCCCTACAGTCGCCCTACCAGCTGAAGAAACGTGCAGATTGGCTCTAAATCTGGCAGATTGGGGCCTCATTGGTCAATTCAAATTTCACAGGCTTGTGGCCCTCCCCCAAGGCTGTCGAAGCATGGGTGCAGAGGAATTGGGGATCGCTAGTAAAAGCAAGCATCAAAAGCTACTCCGTAGGCAAGGAATTCTTCGTATTCGTGTTCGAGGAAGAAGAGGACAGAAGCCTTATATTCAAGAACGGACCATATTTCATGGGACCCCAGGATTTATACTTGAATAGATGGACACCAGACTTCGATCCAACGCAAGTTGTGTCGTCGGCAGTCCCGGTGTGGGTGCGCCTTCCCCATTTACCTCTACACTACTGGAACCCGAAGACTCTGGAAACCATTGGCAGCACCCTTGGGAAATACATAGAGCAGGCGAAAAGAAAAGACCAATACTCTTGTGCAAGAATCTGCGTGGAGGTGCATCTAGAAATAGGGCTTCCAGAAGCAATCAATTTAACGGTCTCAAATTGGTCTCACATCCAAGAACTGGACTACGAACAACTTCCATTCAAATGCAAGTATTGCCATGAACACAGACACTTCGCGAGATACTGCAAGAAGAAGGCAGAAGAAGAGGCGGAGAAAAACAAAGATCAATGGATCCAAGCTCAGAAATCTGCCCCATCAAGGTCAGATAGCAAGAAAAAGGGGGAAGAAACGTCAGGGGGACCTGATGTGCTAGAAGTAAGACAAGAACAAGAGAAGGGACGCAAAGACCAACCAAGGCCAGAAACGGAGGAAAACCCCTTTGAAATTCTAGGGGAACCAGAAGACAACATTGAAACAGTACCAGAGGAGATCGAGCAGCAGCCCCCCCGGCAGCCGAGAAGGAAATGACAGATGCACCCCAACCGAGATCTCATCCTCGCCTTCCTATGCTGAGGTAGAAAGGAAAAAACCTCTAAAACCCTCGGGGTCATCGGATGATGAGACATTTGAGAAGCCATCCAAAAAAAAAGCAGGGAGGAAATCCAGCAGGGAAGCTAGAGAGGAAGAAGCAGAGAGGCAAAAAATGCAGAGTAGCCAAGCAACAATCGAAATGCCAATGGGGAGAAACACCTGAACAAGGACTGCCAAGGGAGGTTCATCCCACCCCAATCTCAGTAAATAATGCGGTTGGTCTCTTGGAATTGCAGAGAGCTGGGGAACCCTGCGAAAGCCGAAGCAGTAAAAGACCTTCTGAAAATAGAAACCCCAAACTTCCTTATGCTCCAAGAGACTAAGATAGAAGGGGATTCCCTCCTTCAGATCAATAGCAATAAGTGGAAAAAAAATGCAGGGAAGGCCATCAGCACCAGAGACTCCTCCAAGGGTCTAGCAACGATGTGGGCAGATGAGGAGTTCACTCTTGAAAGCTCCTTTGATACTCAGCACTGGATCTACACCGAGCTCCACCATAAAACAAGTAAGCTCATCCTCTCTCTCCTCAATTTGTATGTCCCTGTCTTACAGGCAGAATAGAAAGAGTGTTGGCTAACCCTAGCAGATTTCATAGAAATCTACACCCCCCGGAACATAATAGTTGCGGGAGATCTAAACCTGATTTTCGACTCTAAAGAAAAGAGGGGAGGGAATAACAACAAGGATCAAATGCTCCCCTTGGTTGAAGACCTCATGGTGGGATTTACTAGATATCAAGCCAAGTCGAGGACTATTCACATGGACAAATAACAGAGTTGGGCCAGACCATATAGCTGCTCGATTGGACCGCTTCCTAGTTCAAAGTTCACTACTCGATCAAAAGGTGATCTCCTCCAAAAATCTCCCAAAGTTGACTTCAGATCACAAACCCATCCTGCTTCAGCTGGAAGAAGAGAACATGGGGCCCATCTCCTTCAGGTTCAGCCCTCTATGGATCGATAAGGAAGGGTTCAAGGAAATAGTAAAATCAGCTTGGTCTACCACAGTGAGAGGGTCCCCCTCCTTTGTGTGGGAGCAAAAATTAAAAGCCACGAAGGTAGCTTTGAAGGATTGGATTAAGAAGCCCATCAAGACCCCAACTACCCAAAGAAAGGAGTCCACCCAGATTCTTGAAAATCTTCAAATGGAATTCGAAAAGAAGACATCACCAGAACAGATTTGGAAGAAGAGCAGGCAGCCCAAGCAAAAACTTTTCTCTCTTTCCACCAAGAAGAAGAGTTCTTGAGGCTGAAATCTCGTTGCTTGTGGCTTAAAGCAGAAGATTGAAATACATCATACTTCCATAGACAATGTAGAATCAAGCTGTCCAATCATATTTCCGAAATCACCACTTTAGATGGGACCCTCCTCAAAGGCCAAGACCAAATCAAGCTTGCAATCGAATCTCATTATCAACTTCTGTTCAAAGATAACAAAGAAGGAAATGAGGATGCCACCACAGATTTTCTTTCCCACATTCCTTCCCTTGTCAACAAGGAAGATAATTCAGTCCTCTCAAAGCATTTTACAGAAGAAGAAATTTGCAATATAATTTGGGCAATGGAACCTGACAAGGCCCAAGGGCCAGACAACTTCTCGATTCTTTTTACCGACAGTGTTGGGATATCATTAAAGGGGATTTCCTAAGAATGGCAAAAGCCTTTCAGCAGAAAGCCAAGGTGGGTGGAAGCACTAACTCCAACTTTCTTGCGTTGATCCCCAAAGAAGTGAATCTGAGCACCTTTGAAAGATTCAAACCAATCTCCAGTTGTAACTCATCCTACAAGATTCTAGCAAAATTACTGGCAAACAAAATCAAACCTCTCCTAGGGAAACTCATCTCTCCCAATCAGGGAGGCTTCATCAAAGGAAGACATATCATAGACAATGTGATCCAGGTTCAAGAAGCCATCCAATCGAGCTTTCACCGGAAGGAGCAAGGAATGATTATTAAGCTAGACATGGCAAATGCTTTTGACCGGGTAAAACACTCATTCCTCTTCAAAGCTCTTCTCTCTTTCGGTTTCATCTCTAACTTTGTCAATTTGATCAAAGCTTGCATTACCAAACCGTGGATAGCTCCTCTGGTCAACGATAGACCAGCCAACTATTTCCAGGCCACGAGAGGAATCAGGCAAGGCTGTCCCCTCTCCCTTTTTTTGTACATTTTAATGGCAGATGCATTGAGCAGAAAGTTAGATGCAGAGAAGAAGGTTAGGACTATCCCAGGCATAAGGATAGTAAAAGGCATAGAGCCTATAAACCACTCACTCTTTGTTGATGATTCTCTGCTCCTGAGGGCAGCTTCCATAATAATATCCAAAGCCTTCAACAGAATACTCTAAGACTTCTGTAGTATAATCGGAGCACTCATCAATAAAAAAAAAAAAGAGTGCAGTATATGGATGGAACACATAGCAGAATGCCATAAATCGAATTGTAAACAGTTGGGCTTCTCAAGATATGCCAGCTAGGATAAAATTAAGTACCTGTGGCTTCCTCTCACCTTGGGTTCTAACATAGCTTCATTGTGGAATGATGTGATGAATCAGCTAAGATAAAAAATCAAGGCATGGGGAGGTCAATGGCTCAACAAAGCTGGCAAGTTAACGTTAGTAAAGACTGTCCTCTCCTCTCTGCCAATCTACCAAGCTTCTTTTCTTCTAGCCCCAAATTCGATCATGGATCAATTCTTAAAGTTAATCCAAGACTTCTTATGGCAAGGAGGTAAAGGAAACCAAAGGAAATTCCACCTTGTTAAGTGGGACAATGTCAAGCTTCCTCTGACTGATGGTAGTCTTCAGATTCGGGATCCAAGACTAGCAAACCTGGCACTTGGAGGTAAAATTCTGTGGAAACTCCAAACTGACAGCAAACATGTTAGCAAAATTCTGAGATTAAAGTACATGAGAGGAGAGTCCCTGCGCAGTCTTCAGGAAATCAATTACCAAAACGGGTCTGTCACTTGGAATTTATGCAAGAGAAGCCACAAATTCTTTAAAATCAGTCTTTTCAAAATTCTTGGCAGAGGAAACAAGACGCTACTGTGGAAGGATAGCATCATGGGGAAGCCTCCTCTTGACATTGTGGAGGGAACAAATTGTCTCAGAGACTGGCTGAAGCTGCGTGGGGTCTCCACGCTGACAGACATATCATCCTAGGACGCTAACAGTGGATGGCTCGACTAGTCTCTCTCACGCATGCCTAAAGAAGTTGAAAACCAAAAAACGCATTTCCTGATTGCACTCATCAATCTATCCCCAGTTCACTTGTAAGAGGAAGATCGATGGGGTTTGGGAAAAATAGGCACTTATACTGCTGCCCAAGGTTATTATTCTTAGCAAAAAAACATGAATCGGGACTCCCTGCAGACCTATGGAAACATGTCTGGGATAATGGCAGCCTGCCAAAGGTAAACTTCTTTTTTTGGATTGTGATGAACAGAAAGGTGTTAACTGGAGAGAACCTAGTAAAACGTGACATCATAGGTCCCCACAGATGCATTTTGTGCCGCAAAGAATCGGAAACCGGCGAACACTTGTTCGTGAATTGCAATTTCACGTGGGAGGTGTGGTCACTTGTCCTTCTTGGTCTAAATGTTTCAGTCCCGGGGAATACATCAATGCTAGCACTATACTCCACTTGGAAAATGAGATATCCTCACCCAATTCACGGTAAGTCCGCATGGAGCGGAATCTAGGAGGCTATACCCAGATATGTGTGCTGGAGCATCTGGCTGGCCAAAAATGATAACATTTTTAACAATGTTCAACAGCAACCGTTGAATGTGGTTGCAAAAGCCAAAGCATTTCTCATTGAAACGGCTGGAGTTCATTCTTTTAAGAAGGGGCATTCGTTCCTTCCGGATGAAAAGAAATGGATGGGAACTTACACCTTTAGAGACCGAAACAAGCATAATCCCAAAATGGCGAATAAGAGATTCGGAATCTGACTTTCAGACATGGTGGAGGACTCAAGGAAAGCTTCGATCGTCTTCGACGGTGCCTCCAAAGGCAATCCCAGGAGGGCAGGAGTCGACGAGGTAATTTACTCCGTCGATGGTAATAGTGTTGATAGCTTCAGTTGGGGCCTTGGATACAAAACCGACAACCATGTAGAAATCCTAGCCCTTTTAAAAGCTTGCCAGATTGCATGGGAGAAAGGGAACAAAGACATTCAAGTCTTCGGAGACTTAGAAATCCTGATAAAGACGCTCTCCTCAAATGGCCGGTTCAATGATCCGCTATTCAACAAAGTCCTTCAAAGACTGAGATCGATGCTATGCTACTTCTCTTCGCATCTTTTTTATCATATTTTGCGCGAGCTGAATAAGGAAGCTGATGTAAAGGCAAATGAGGGATGCTTACTGAATCAAGGAGTCCTGAGGGTAAATGAAGAAGAAGCCCGTTAGGCTTCCATACCGTAGACCGGTGGAATTTGTTGGGGCCGATATGAAGACCCCAAAGGAACTGAAAATTGTTTGTAATAACATACCGTAGACCGGTGGAATTGGTTGGGGCCGATATGAAGACCCCAAAGGAACTGAAAATTGTTTGTAATAACGGCTGATTTGGAGTAATCCCAGCCCCATTCTTTTATAAAATTTCATAACCGTTTTAGTTATAAAAAAAAAGTTATGCAATTGTGCAGATTGTCTCCAAATATATCCAATGCATGAACAATAATACCATTGTTAGGTGGGAGCACTGTCCACAGGCATTTGAGAGAAAAGATCACTCGACTAACCAATCCTCGCATTGTGCTGCAATATGATGCAGTCTTCTACTCAAATGGGGCAATTTATTAGACAGTATTGAATGAAGGACTAGTTTCACAACTGCTTCAATACAAATAGAACACCACTTGTTATCGGGGGTCTGGCTGGCTAGATAGGAAAGATCATCCTGGGATAGTTTCTCATACAGACCTGCAGTTTATTTAAGTCTCAGAGTGGTTTGATCTAATGAATGTTGTAAATTCCTTCCTTACACTTATCGGATTCAAGAACGAAGATTAAGGGCTTGAAGCATAAGCACTTCACCGACATTGGCATAGTAATCTCTGTTTCAATGACTAATATATACATAATGTATACACACACACCAAAAAAGGGAATACTGGCTGGCTATATAAGTGAGAACCAAAAAGAACTAGGAGATTTCATAGCCAAGGTAATCTCAGAACAGAGCCATTTAGCCAATGTATTGTTTTTTTATTACATTCATTAATTTAATCCTCATTAAATTATTCCATAGAGGTGTTGGTATAAGACAGACAAACAAACGGACTTTCGAATAAAATTAAAAATTTAGTAAATCTTCTGTAGTATATAAGATGTGTCTGCAAGGACAAACATACATACGAAAAAGCTTATGTTAACTATTAACCCAATTGAAAGCAGGAACTGTTAGGCACTGATATGGAAGATTAATACCCATTTATATGCAGGAAATGTTGGGAACCAATATCGAAGATGAATGGAGTGAAGGAAAAGAGTGAGAATAAGAATAGTCACTAGTGTACCAGCTTGTCAGAGAAGCCGTTGAGCATGACCTTGAAAAAGGACGAGAAGCCCGCGTCGGAATTGGGCTTACCATGGGTCCTGTAACAGCTCTGTGTACACCGCAGACACGCCGAATATCTAGCCCCACCTTTCCGTTCCCCTTCTTCCCCTGCCATTGCCACTGTAATGAATAAGTTCTTGTGCTTCAACTCAAATTCAATTCTCTCCAATTTAGGTTATGACTAGCTGGTGCTGCATGCATGCAAGAAGAGATCATATATATCGAGACCATAAGCATGTATATATTGCTTTCTTTGATTTCGCTGTGCCTTCGCCAACCTCTAGAATAGCGTAGTAACTGCAAACGTCACGCGTGTCCTTACCGTACGAAATAATGGTGCCTCGCTTTTTTATATATATTTTTCACAACTAATCTTCCCCGCCTTTTTAGAAATAATTTAACTGGTCATTATTATTATAAGTAGTGGGAGACTGTGATAGCATTGCACGTCACCATATAAATCACTTTACCGATTCAAAATTCACTTCACCAAGACATATCTCGCATGCATCGATACATGTTTATTTACACCTAGCGACCTCAATTATCTTGATGTGTCATTTACATATAGATGTTGGTAGTGTTGTATTATTTACATCAATCACTATTTACATATCAATTTTGATGATGACTATTAATATTTATAGAAAAATATTTTTGTTGATGATGGATGGTTATAGTTTATTATTGAGATTTAATTTGGTTTATTTAACATTAAAACTAATGATCAAGAATTAAGGGATGATAGATGGTTATAGTTTATTGAGATTAAATTTAGTTTATTTAACATCAAAATTAATGACAAAAATTAAGTGATGAAAAATGGTTATAGTTTATTGAGATCAAATTTGGTTTATCTAACATCCAAATTAATGATAAGGAGCTAAGTGATTTGTTTTAACATCTTGTTTTTATGCTAGAACAATTTGAGAGAAGTTTTATTTTAATTTTATTTGTTTTTATGAATTAGTTTGTTTTTATGGTAGAACGATTTGAGAGAAGTTTTTTTTTTATTTTATATTTTTTATGAATTAGTTTGAAAGATTGTAGATAATTTTTTATGAATTTTATATTAAAAAGATAAGTGTTGTTACATGTATTTTGAAATTAAGATATAGTGTAGATAAAAAATTAAAAACATTTTAAGAGAGTGTTTTTAATCATCCACAATAGTATCAAAAAGATGGCAAATGCTTTGATCCCACAACATTTTAGGATGTAAATATGTATGAACTGATTTCAATTATTTATGAAGAACAACTTTATATGATTTTTTAACATCCAATGAAATAATGGCCCTTCCTAAAAATTGATTGGTTGCAAAATAAATATGAATGCTTCTTTGGCCTTCCCCTCCTCAATGATACATATTCTATAGGTAAGTGTATGTTTAATAAACAATGGATACTAAACAAGATAATAATAATCCAAAAGATATATTGTGTATGGCATTTTGGAATAATGTGTACAACTTAAAATCTTCTCTCCTTTCCCTCGAACTATTACGTATAGCTATCCCAATAATCAAGCTTCTCTTTTATCAAGAGTTCACTCAAACTTATTATGTGTAGCTATTCCAATAATCAAGCTTCTCGTTTAACAAGGAGTGGGCCTAATGGTTAAGAGCATGTGTTTCCTCTTAGGAGATCACAGGTTCAAATCCAAAGGGGGGTAGTGTATGTACACCTCTGTAGACTTTAGCAGTTAAATCACTGCACAGAGGCGGGTCCCTTGTCCCATAAACAAGGGGGTCTCATACACCAAATTGGTGTCTCGCTTAGCGGTGACCTTAAAAATAGATTATTATTATTATTATTATTATTATTAAGAGTTCATTACATTGCATTGAGTCAGCTTGTAAAGACAAAGTTATCGCACTTAATTGATGTTCACTTGAGTCACCTTATTAGGTGGGAGTTACCATTGTAAGTCATCATATCTTTATTGTCTTGTAATAAATAATAAAGGTTTGCAAACATTATACAATGTAATAGAGATAGAGGTAAAACAAAACAAGAAAATGAAACTCATTCAACCATAAATATTACAAGCAAAATAAGTGAGACTAATATTATCAACAAGATGATTAATTCTCCCTAAAGAAATAGAATAAATTTGCCCATGAAGAATACATAGTCTCACCTAATATCTTATATGTTACAAGTAACAACACATCTACCTTCCTCTTATGCATTCTCATTGCCTTATGTTGGTTACAAAAAACTTTTTAAATTACTTATAAAAATATTAATTAACAAATATTCGTAAAATTTGTCTCGTTGAAGGCATATTTAATGATCTATTACTTTCAATACTATATCCTCAATATATTATGTTTGTAAGTTAGTTCTTTTTACTCTTCCCTATTTATAAATTGAACAACATCTTGAGTTCCCTCATAAGTTATGTCTACTTGCAATATTCAATCAAATTAATTCTATATTTGACAACTACATCTCTGAAACACCATGCTACATACCCATTCAACTCCCCTTAATAGATATCTTCCCGGAGTCCCCAAAACTCAATGCCCCAACTCCTCCAAATACTTGAAAAAATAGGCCAAACCATCTTCCAAGGTGATAACAACGTCTTTAGCAATTCTATGTTGTCCATTTGGAGATGTACATAAAAAACACCATGAAAACCTGACAACCATGAAGGGTTCCATTTTCCTCTTTGCATGTGCCTCATGTTGCGCACATAAACAATAAACATATTAGGAATGCCCTCGTCTCTTCCAAGGCCAAGACTCTTAGTTTTTCCAAAATCAAAACTTTTGGGTCTCTCAAGAGGTCAAAACACATGGCTTTGGTACCATGTTGTACAATAGAGAATACAGATATCTATAAACATTATGCAATGTAATAGAACTAGAGACAAAACATAAAAAAAAACCAAACATACATTCAACCACAAATATATTGATATGGGGAGAATCACCAGGACTACTATTATTATTAACAAAGTTATTTTTCCTTGCATATACACAGAATAAATTTCCCCACTAAGGGTCATGTGTTTCACATAATATCCCATCTATTATAATTTACAATATGTGTTTTCTCCTGAGAGGTCACGAGTTCAAATCTAAAGAGGGTAAGGTATGTACACCTCAATATACTTTAACAGTCAAAATCTCTAAGTGAATGGGGTCCCTTGTCCCAAAACAAGGGGGTTGCATACACCAATTTGGTGTTTTCCTTAGTCATGACCTTAAAATTAGATTACAAAGCATAGCTTGAGTGGGCTTAATGATTAATAATTTGTGTTTCCTCCTAGGTCACGTATTCAAATCTAGAGGGGGGTAGTGTATGCACACTTCCATAGACTTTAATCATCGCACGGAGGGGTTCCTTTTCCCACAAACAAGGGGGTCTCATACACTAATTTGGTGTATGGCTTGGAAAATTGTACCCTTACATGGGATAATCTCCATTACAATCAACAATGTTAAGATCCATGAGAGGGGGTTAACCCATGTCACGAAACTCACATGGAGTGTTGAACACAAATGTCAACAATGTATTCATGATATATGTATCTACACACACACATGACACCTATGGGTAGACTAGGTAAGCGATTATGAGTAATATGCCTTGAGTTGACAACAACTATTGCTCTAATTTATTTCCTTTTAATTGGTTGTTTAGTAGTTTTCTAGATGTTGTAGTCACACAAGTGTCAGTCTATGAATGATGCAACTCAAGTGGCGGTGTACAAATGATGATACTCCATTCCACAACTTGAAAATGATAAATACTGATCGGTTGACCCATGCGACTGTGGGCATTTTAATGACAACGGGATCACATAACGTGTGGTTACTAGATCCTTTAGATCATGTGACTAAGGGAGATGGGTCCCTTGCACCTACATTCCCCTTATTCCTTGGAGGTCAAAGGATCAACTCAAGAAACAACATACATAGATATTTTGTTAAGTCTATAAAGAGGCTAGATTGATTGCTGGGAGATCTTTGACATGACAAAACTTTTAATAAAAATCTGCGTAGGAGGGAGAAACAATGTCAATCAATTATCTCACCAAATGAAAGCTTCATTGTCTTCATCTCCCTCACATTCATGTGGATATGATCACAGGATGGTATAGAGAAATGCAACCACTTCTCGTTCGTGGGAGGGGGGTAACGAGCCCACGACTCTGAGAAGGTAATTGAGGAGTGTTCCAATCACATCACATTGCCTTTGATTTCTTTGATTTTTTTAATTGTTGTTTAGGTCAAATCATTCCAAATACAAAAGAAGAGAATCAAATAAAATTTGAAATGTTAAAATTCTTATATCTCCTATGATCGTTGGAAGCTTCGTTGATCTCCTTGCACATGATAAACATGTCAATATAAGTTTTTTTACCTACCACTTCCACTTTAATAGTGTTGTTGTACCTCACAGTACACACATAAAGTAGTTGCATAAAACAAAACCAATTATATTGTAATTAATGTAAAGTTGAGAAAGACATGTTTGATCTCATCTATGAATCATAAAAAATCAAATAATTGACTTTAACCAATATATCCATAAATGCATAAACCTACATGTAATGCACCTTTGATTAATGCATAAAAGTAGAAAATGGTGAGAGCAACCTGAGCACTCTGTTTACTCACTTGAGGTAAACCAGATAGAAAGAAGGAAAAACTTCTTATAGGATTCCCATCCATGGCTATCTTCTCCATGAGACCAACCATATTTGATATCCCCATCATTATATTGGAAATATTGAATAAATATATAGAAATTACCTATACAAGCATATATTGAATGAGAATTAAGAATCATTGCAAACAATAGTGATTTTTTGGAAATGGGAATGTTAAAAGTCATACTTGTGGTCATTTTAACCCTCCTAGGCATCTTAGAACTCTATCATTGATGAAAATTCCTAAAGACATTTTAAGTCGACCTATGATACATTTTTAACTTCTCACAAGATCCAAAAGGTTCTCCACTTTTCCATGATAGGTATCCACGCATGTATAAAACCAAAGTGATTGCCCTAAGGTGCTTGCTTTTTTGGATTCAACATTTCACCCATGTTCTACATAAGTATATGTTGTCAATAAATCTCCAAACACTTATAGAATGGAATAAACATATTTGAAAAGAGATGGGTTAATTGTTTATTCTTAACATATATTCCAACCAATGATCTTGTGTTTACCAAACATACAGTTGTGACTCTCAAGTTTAACAGAGTTAGAGATGTGACTCTTGAATTTAAGAAGGATGGAAGAATTTGAGGCATGGCCTCACATTGCAACTTCAAAAGGAGAAGGGATAAAATATTCTAGAAGGTCACTCAAAAACACTTTAATAAGTTGAGTTCTAGCTTGAGGATGTGCATGTCAAATGTGATGGTATTGTATCAAATACTAGAGGGATCAAAGAACAAGTACAAAGTATAGAGGATGTTATTTCCTCTAAAAACAACATATATGAAATAGGATTATAGAATGAAGGGAAAACATCAAGTGTGAAACCATATTGACACCCTCATTACCAAGAAAGTTTCTAAGGAAGACAATAAGATCTATATTGACACTACCAAGGAAGTAGATGGAAAAATCAACAATATTCATGGAATAGGGCATCACAAAACTATTAATCGATAATATATTATCAAAGTCTAGAAACTACAACAAATTGGAGAAGTCACAACAACAACACATGGAATCAAAGGAAAGAAAAATATGCAGCAACAAACTATCAAGGTTTAATACAAAAACAAATTGAATTCTGATGGATGGATAATCATTAGTGGAAGTTAGAGAGTGGGAATTTAAGAAAATCCCATTACTTGGTTTCATTGCATGTAAAACCCTTCACAACAAAATTTTAAGGTAAAATATTTTTGAAAGAGAGTACTGTGATATGAACTAAGGGGGACATATATGGGAGTAAATGTATATGCTAGGACCCCCAGGAATGGCATATATGGGGATACCTAATAAGGGGGTCATACGTGCAATGCATTGGAATATGTATATATAGAACTCATGTATTCATTATTGGACAAACATGTGATTTGGATATATGCATGTCTTGGGCTATTTGTATAAGGTTTTCCTATTCCTTAAGGAGTTATGTAACTAATATCTCTTATCTATTTTAAGGTTGTGCTCCACACTCACATATTTGTGTAATCAAGTATATTACTCTCTTTTAAGGAATTTTTTCATAACAATGTTTATGTGGATGTGTCAAGGTTATCGGGTTTTCTATTTGTCCTTTGTGGGAACAAGATACATATGAAGAATTACTGGATGAATTATATGGTAAAAAGGAAATATATGGCCGAAGGACAAATTGAGAGATAGTGAAGATAAATTTGTATTTTTTGTGCCTAAAGGTTTCCATATTTATATGATGTTTGTGTTACTCTAACATTGTATATGTTCAACATGGAACTGACGAAGAGCTTTCCCTTAGTGATGATAGTTCCCAAGTGACACCAGAGAAAGGAATCGATAAGCCAGATGTGGAATAAGGACATGTACATTATAAGCAAAACCTACCACATGGTAAAGGAAATGAAATCCCTATAACATATATCACACCATAGTGAGTAGGAGGCATGAAGCAGTAGGTGGGAAGAGTGGTGAAAATAAATGGAAATGGGCACCATTGCCACAATCAAATGATTTCACACTGAAACTCTCTTTGGTAGCTTCAACAAGATGTGAACAAGATATTACACATGTATCATCATGCCCTTGAGTAGCGCAAAATGGGGAAAGTCCCCTTGAAGAAAATGGGGGTACGAGGATAGTATTTTTATTATTTCATGTCATCATTAGGTGAGGAGGTCTCCCATAATGGTCTCCTCTAAAGAATTTCTAAACATTTTGTCATTTGTACATATAATACAAAAATTGACATTATTGTTTCATGTTTTTATGTTAAAACCTTGTACTAATTTTTTTTTCATGCAGAAAAAATCATAATTTCATTACTTTAAGAAAAAAATACAAAATACATTTAGTAGATATATGCATAGGATATATTGTAGTAGAAAACAAACTTATGGTATGTATCCAAGTAGATAAGAACCCAAAAATATGTCCAAAAAGGAGTGTCCCAAAAAACTATCACCAACATCTAGCTCATACAATGATGTTGTGATTTTCAACATCTTCAGAAAAGGAGTCCCAGAAAAAACTAAATATTTTAGATTGGTTCATGTTAACTTCCCAACATCCCTGGGCCTTCATGAAAAGTCCTATGATAGAAACCCAAGATCGCTGCATGACTTTGTTATGTTATGTGGCACTTCTCGTAGGATAAATGGATGCCATCTTTGGAGAGTATGTCTGCCATTTGATTGTGAACCCTATACGCATGTGCAAATGAGATATAATCAAAAATTATTTTTAGATCCAGAACCTCATCCAATAATGGAGCCAAATGTAGAATGTGACATATTTTCACTTCCTTTGTCTAGTTTAACATATTGAATCCCCCAAAAAATGTATGGACTTACATCCTTTTTCAATAGAAAATAGAAGCAATACTTTAAGGGCCATAAGTTCTATAATTGTTTGTACCCACTCCCAGACCAAATTTTATGCCAAAAAAATGAGAATTAGAAAGGTAAAGGAGCCCCCCTCCACCTCAAATTGCAGCTTCGCCTTGTAATGCACCATCTACAATGTTTAATTTAGGAAATATTAGGATCCTCAAGCCTGAGTGAATTCACTATGAAAGAAGGTTGTAGGAGAGAGAAGAAATTCAGTTTAAACCAATCAAACATTCATGGTGAAAATTGAACAACCAGAAGACAAAATTTGGTCAGCATAACATTACATGAATTATCATTAACCTTTATGTAGTACAAGGATGATACAATAATGAGATTTTGAATCCATTAGGTGTAATTCGAATTCACTAACTTAGACTGAATCCAAAGAGCACTAACTATGGAGAAACACCACTAGAGACTCACTAATGTAACTCTAAATGACTAAATCACTTCACATTCAATTAACTGTCTGATTTAGGTGAGAAAACATGCCCAACTTCCTCAAATCATTCAAAAGTGGTGGTAGGTTGAATAAAGTTGAACTAATTGTGGTTGATCAGAGCATGCTTGAACATAGACTAGGGTCAACTGCTGGTGACACTGAGTGTGGGTTCCTAAATTATAGGGATTTCTATCTGGATCTCCCAAACTCATGCAAACTGGTGCATCATGTGGTAAGTGGGACCCAAATGAGTTCCCCATGGTACTTGTGAAGTGGCATTAGAGTCCTAAGCTAGGAAAATACAATTAGACTATGGTGGTTAAGGGAGGATTAATTAATTAATCCTAACACCCCCCCTAATCATAACTTGGACAACCTAGGCCCTCGCAACTAAGACCAAAGTTCACCCATACAATCTAAATGCAAAAATAACAACTCAACAAATAAAGGAAATGGGGAAAACCTCATGGGAACCCCACCCCACCCCCCCCCCACCTTCCTGCCTCAAAATAAGCAGGAAAACCAGTAACAATAATTAAATAAAACCTTTACAATAAGAAGAGATATGAGATAGACAAATCTCTTTTCAGTGAAAGACTTAGTGAATATGTCTGCAATCTACTCCTCTATAGAGCAGTAATGTAGAATGATGGACTTACTATGCATTAGTTCCTGGATGTAATGCATGTGGATTTCAATGTGCTTGGTCCGATACTTCTGTACTAAATCACTCTATACCTTGATTGTGCTTTGATTATCACAAAAAAGGTCTACTTAAGGAGATGCGTGAATGCCAAACTCTGACAGTATCCCATGTAGCCAAACTACCTAAATAACTGCATTCACAGCCCCTTGATACTCTGCTTCAGCTGAAGAGAGAGCAAGAAATGCTTGCTTCTTTCTTAGCCAATAGATTGGTCAAGATCCCAACATGTGTTAGATTTTTACCATTTAAGCTAGCATTATATTAGGATCTTTAACTGAGAGAATAACAAGCACAACAATCAAACATAAGAGACAATGAATATAATGTTTTCCCTCGGGGAAACCATAAAGAAGAAAACCCCGCAGCTTCCTCAGAGATAGAATCAACACCAAAAGCAAAACCCCAAAAAACAGTAAGATGATCTCTCGACAGCAGTAGTCTCTCTCTCTCTTGTCCCAGCAACTTCTTCTCTCTTAGTTATGCGCTATAACTGAGTGTGAGTGAATATGTGTTAAATAGAGAGGCTCACTCTCTATTTATACTAATTCCCGACTTGACAATATCTCACTAGGGCCAACTTCTCTAGGAGAGTCTAATAACCCTAGGGCCCCACAACTGCGGGGACTTTAACCCTTGATAAATAGGAGGGTTACCCACAATGACTTGACATGACTTGTTTACATTATTGAATCTTCCAGGAATTTGATTTTGATATAATTGTTAAACTCGGTCGGTTGAATTTGGGACGAGACCATCTTTCAAGGATTGAAAGTGGAGAAGAAACTACTAGTCCGGGAGATAATATTCATGATGCGCAATTGTTTGTGATAACCATGTTTGATGATCAATATAAAGATATCATACATTTTCTGAGTACGGGTTATGCGCCAACTGAATTTACCACTACGCAGAAGAAACAATTGGTGGTACGAGCTGTAGATTTCCAGTTGATGTATGGACACTTGTATAAAATGGGTCCTGATGAGATACTTCGACGTTCAGTTTTGGAGCACGAGCGCCTGATGATATTAAATGAATCGTATGTTGGTGTTGTAGGAGGCCACTGTGCAGGAAAAGCTACAGTGCACAAGATTTTGCAAGCAGGATTATGGTGGCCCACCATGCATGCATACACTCAGGATTATTGTCGCAACTGTGATGTCTTTCAAAGAATTGGGCAGCCGTCCTAAAGAGATGAAATTCCATTGGTACCGCAGATAACATTACAAGAATTTGATAAATGGGTTGTTGATTTTGTAGGACCTATCAGTCCGACAGGAAAGTGCACAGGAGCACGCTATATTATCATTGTGATTGATTAGCTAACCATATGGGCAGAAGCAACTCCAGTAAAGGATTGTGTTGCTGTGAAGTTTTCGTTTGAAAACATTGTGACAAGGTTCGGACGCCCAAAGATTTTAATCAATGATCAAGGTACGCATTTTGTTATTTAATTGATTGAATAACTGACCGAAGAATTCTAGATACAACATAGAAGAACAACGCCATATCATCCTCAACAAAATGGAGTTGTCAAAGCATTCAACAAGATTATGGAAAACGCATTGACAGAGGTTTGCAATGCGCGAAGAGATGACTCGGATCATAAGATTTCTGCAGTATTATGGGCATATCTCACGATGTGTAAGAAGTTTTTGTATGGGAAATAAGTTGTCATGCCTATGGAATTTATTGTGCCAAGTTTAAGAGTTGTTACGATCACTGAAATGATAGGTGTTGCTGCTAGGTAATATAGGTTACTTCAACTAGTACACTTGGAGGAAGACTGTTTTGTTGCAAGATTTCACAAAACCGTAGAAAATCAAAGGCATAAGGTATGGCATGATAGACACATAAAGAGAAATCATTTTGAAGTTGCGGGTCTTGTTCTTATGTATGACAAAAAAAAATTCAAGCATCCAGGAAAGTTGAAAACACATTGGTTAGGACCATATGTTGTCAAGGAAATCATTGATGTAGGAGCAGTAAAGTTAGAAAAATTAGATGGGATAGAGTTTAAAGGACTTGTCAATGGGAGTCGACTGAAACCATATTTCGATAGCCGTGACTTGGTCGCATAAAAAAAAAGAGAGAAAAAAGAGAAAAGAGAAAAAAGAACAAAACAAAAGAAATAAAGATGAGCCAAAAAGTATGATTGCAGAATGTTAGTTCTCCGCAACGAGAAGTGAAGTTTTGCAGAATTGACATCTGACCGCGGTTGAAAAAAAAGGTGCTTCAGCAGCGATAAAAGTCAAGTCACAAAATGACGCGACACTTGTGCATGATATATGTGAACCACAGATAAGATACTCTGGATTTCATTAATTTTACAAATCCGAGAAAATATGGTGACGTTCTTTTTGGTCATGTCCAACTTTATGGCAATAAATACCATTTGAAGTGACAGATAATAGACAACATAACATAAAAGTTTCGATAATGAGTTGGAAGTACGCCCATGTGCCTTAAAGGATGGATTGATTTCTGATTAATGGTTCACGTGTGTTAAGAAGGACTAGGGAAAATTGTTGCCCGCTATTAGACTTCGCGGACAAGACTCCTTTCATGTTGTTTGCAAGAGAGAAGAGCTATTGTTGTCTACAAACTTGAGAGTTTAAGCGAGTTGTTTGTATCATGATCATTTCCATCTCCAGCACAAGTACAATTGAGTTTGATCCCACATCACCCACGATGGTCATGGAGGATATTGCTGGTTATGTCCCACCATAGGAGGAGGTCCCACCAACTATTGAACAGACTGCACTAGCATAGTGCATAGACCGCTCTAGCAGTGGATTCGAACCCCGTTAGTGTTGAAATATTGTAACTTCGAAGAATATTCTATATGTATCTTTTTGTGGTCCTCGATGGTCCTACCGGGAGAACCACTTGTATCACTTTGTACCCCGATGCTTCTAATCAGAAGAACTAATAAGAGTCATGAGGTAGTCCCCTCTAATTGTAAAGGTGGGTCATTAGCACCCCAGTGTGGTTACTTGAGCCTACATGTGTAACTTGAGCCTACATGATTTAACTCGAGCCTACATGTCGAATGAGTTAACTTAAGTGAACAGATGAATATAAATAGAGGTGTAGTGCTCCTCATTTGGAGCACACACTCTCACTTGTGTAGCGCATTAGTGGAGAAGAGAAGAGTAGCTAGAGAAGGAGGAGGATCAGGCCTTGATCTCCTTGTTGGTTTTACCTTTTATCTTTTTGGGCATCTATATTAAGGAAGCTTTTGTTGGGTTTTTCCCTTTAGGGTTTTCCTAGGATAAATCTTTGTGTTCCTTTTGTATGGTTGTGCTTGTCTATCTTTCAATGATCCTGTTTATATGCTTTTGTTATGAAATCAAAATGAAATACTAATGATCTAGCTTAGCATATGAAAATTTAACATGGTATCAGAGCCACCCTGAAAGAAGACATTGTGCAGCTACAAAATCTAGGGCTTCTTACTTTTTGGTTCTCTCTCCACAATCGATCAACAAAAGAAGGCTAGGCTAACTCTCCATTGAAGGGCGCATCTTTCTGTCGAAGCGGAATTCGATTCCGAGTATTTTCAGTTTTCGGTGCAGAAAATTAGGGCTTCTTGCAAAAGAAGAATTTTTGAGTGAGCTCGGCACAAGATTTCTCTCCTCATCAAAATCGAAGTTTAGAGACCTGGATCAAGATTTTTGGTTGGGTGAAACTCTGGGAAATTCAAACCCTAGTTTTACCCCGAGCTAGAAAAAAACTCTAAATACTAAAACTGCTAAGTTTTGGTACATTCACTATATCCCAAGATTGGTGAAGGTTCAGGAGTTGAAAATTGCCAAGGCCGAATATAAAATCCTTATGTACACTGTGTCCAAAATTCAGCCTCAGATTCGCTATATTCTGGGAGATATGATCCCTCCAAGTTAGGGTTCCAGCCTCTTCCAGAATTCATCCCTAAACAGGACACCTGGGGAGAATTGCTATAGCTTGGGATACAGAGGTCCAAATGAAATTCCTAAAGATTTTCTAGAAATATCATGGAATATACTTTCTGTGGTCCGAACTTCAGAACCAGAAGATGAAACAGTGACACGTGGCAGGCCGTACAACTTCGTTGTTCTGAACAGTTTTGTAACAGGTCGCCTTGGGAAAAGGATCATAAATCCCAATTGGTGAAACCAATTCTGATGAAACCTATGGTTTTGGATGAAGGACATGTGAAATTACCTCAGTACGAAATTTCAGACACATAGGAGCGGTAATTTCGGAGATATCACAGAAACAGTGACAGGAATTTCTGTAGAAGAAATTGGAAAACTAGGGCTTCCTGTTTCGGGAGGCTCCCTCTACTGTTTTCATAAAAGGAGTACATTGGACAGCTCCATTTGAAGAGATCTATATTTCTATCCAATTATATATGAAAGATTCCAAGTTTTGGAAATTAGGGTTTCTCTGACAAACCCTAGATCAGCCAGCCCCGGAAGCAGGATGGACACCTCAAATCGGTAAGATCTAATCTTTTGCTATTTGCATTTGAGGTTCTCATTTCAAAGTGATCTATCACATCAGCTTGATGATAAGCTTGGTGAATTTGACAACTTCCAAGCATGGAAGTATTTGATCTCTCTGAAGAAAATGAATTGGACACCTACATGAGTAGAGAGGTTCCAGTTCTAGAGGGAGATGAGGCTCAAAGCCTTACACCATAAGAACTTGGTCAAGGCCAAGAAGATCATTATTGATTCAGTCACAGATCAACTTGTACCACAAGTGCCTTCCCTAAAGACACCGAAAGAGATGTTTGATTCCTTGACCTATCTATTTGAAGGAAATAACATACATCGGAAGATGACCTTAAGAAACAAATTGAAGAGGTAAATTGTAACTTCGAAGAATATTATATATGTATCTTTTTGTGGTCCCCGATGGTCCTACCGGGAGAACCACTTGTATTAATTTGTACCCCGATGCTTCTAATCGGAAGAACTAATAAGAGTCATGAGGTAGTCCCCTCTAATTGTAAAGGTGGGTCATCAGCACCCCAGTGTGGTTACTTGAGCTTACATGTGTAACTCGAGCCTACATGATTTAACTCGAGCCTACATGTCGGATGAGTTAACTTAAGTGAACGGATGAATATAAATAGAGGTGTAGCGCTCTTCATTTGGAGCACACACTGTCACTTGTGTGGCGCATTAGTGGAGAGGAGAAGAGTGGTTGGAGAAGGAGGAGGATCATGCCTTGATCTCCTTGTTGTTTTTACCTTTTATCTTTTTGGGCATCTATATTGAGGAAACTTTTGTTGGGTTTTTCCCTTTAGGGTTTTCCCAGGATAAATATTTGTGTTCCGTTTGTATGGTTGTGCTTTTCTATCTTTCAGTGATCCCATTTATAAGCTTTTGTTATGAAATCAAAATGAAATACTAATGATCTAGCTTAGCATATGAAAATTTAACAGTTAGGCTATCTGGAAAAGACAGACCAGGTCCGTCTGAAACCACATGGGAAAAGTGCACTGGTAACTAGAAGAGGAAGGGAAAACCATTAATGACCCTAGTGCCACCCCCATCAGAGGATGAGGATTCAGAGACAAGAAATTTGATGCCACCTTATATTCTGCCTAGATGCACTTATGCACCAAAAGTTAAAATACCAAAGAAGACAGGGGCCCCACTGATAGCACCATTGGTGCCAAAAGGAGTAAAGGAATTGATGGACATCATGCAAAACTTGAGGATGATACGAAGAAGCACAAATACTTGGACCACCAAAACTATATAACTAATGTGCAAGACACACCAGATGCACCAAAGCGATTTGTCGCAAAAGAGTGGGCTAGAGGATTGGAATAGTATGGCATACTGTTGCTGTTATATATGCCACATTTTGGCCGCAACATACCAATAAAAACATGTGCTAAGAAGTTGTTGGTATTCTTCCATGGTGGGTTACTATGAATTGGAAAGCCTATCTGTAGATGTTGAACTTATTGCAATAATAACAGGCCTACCATTCGTAGGAATGGACCCAACGCCACTTCTCAGGAAGGATCAAGAAGCGATGATAGCTACACAAATGAAGGAGAAGTAGGATGTAGTAAGAGACAAAAGAGGATTTCCTATCACCTCCATCAATGATTATACTGTCCACTTTACTGCAAAGGTGTTGGCCTTGAAGTTACTATGAAAGATGCGTCCAAATAAATGTACTGTGGGAGCAATTGTGATGGCTAAACTCTGCACGGAGGTAGTTCATATCAATTGGTGTCAGTTCTTATTGAACGAACTATTACAAGATGCCATTGAGGCATAGGAGGAGGGTAGGGCATTTCACTACTCATGTATTTTCTTTTAATTTCATTTATAGCATGGTCCGACCCACCGAACTACCAAGGGTTAGATTTGTCGGTGAACTGTAGAGGAGCGAGATACCAGAACCTTTGGTTCGACAAGGAAAAAAGGGCACAACAAAAAGAAAATAACATTGAATTTTTCATGCGTGAAGAAGCTATAAGGAACCAGGTAAGGAACATGCGTAGATTGGATGACAACACTATTTAGCGGTTTCGTGAAGTGGTTAGATTTGAGATTGGCGTGCACCATGTCAACATGCAGCCATGCCAGGACCAACATCGTTAAAGCTTGCCAATGAAATTCATAATGATAGATAAAGAGGTTGAAGAAATTTTTAATGACTGGCCGAAAGAATGGCACATTTCGGTGCCAGAATATCAATTGTGGAAAGAGGAAGAAAAAATACAAAAAGAGAACCCACCATCACCAAATGACGGGAATGAAGAAGAAAATCCATTGGAGGATTTAGACTCAACAGAGAGTCATTCCAATTCAACTCCGACAGACCGAGAAATAGAAAAGAAAGGGGAAGAACCTCATATGGAACAAGTAGAGTCCAGAAGGAAGAAGAAGAAGATGAAGGACAATAGAAATGAAAATACCATCAGCCTAGACAACAAAGACATACAACTGATGACTGAGGCAATAACTGAAGTTGCACAGACAACCTTCAAAACCATAGAAGAGCGACAATAAGAGATTTCAGGTATGGTTACTTATTTGCTCAAAGTTTTGTGTAAGGTGGTTGAAGATGTTAAAATTGTTGTAGTATGTTCAACCCCAACCACTGAGTCCCAGGATCCACTAGAGAGTTCAGAAGTGGAACCAACTGGAATAATAGTTCCAGTTCCACCAATAAGAGTGGAGGTGTCGGGAGGAGTTCTTGATATAGGAAC
Organism: Pseudotsuga menziesii; assembly: GCA_001517045.1. Classification (NCBI taxonomy): domain Eukaryota; kingdom Viridiplantae; phylum Streptophyta; class Pinopsida; order Pinales; family Pinaceae; genus Pseudotsuga; species Pseudotsuga menziesii. Next base: position 113,112 of record LPNX011136159.1, on the reverse strand, counting down.
TTGAGAGTTTAGTGATGGTTCAAAGGAAACCGACTAGATAACGATAGATTTCTCATTAATGGAGATGGCTGAAGTGTACACAATGTAGAGTGTTGTCGTTGCGGAAATAAAAGTGCGAGAACACGCGTTGGATAAGCAAGCGAAGGCCACAAACAAAAGTATCAAGAAGATTAAAATAGTAGTATAGGAAACTGAGTAGAAGATGAAAACATGGGAAGAAAACCGTCAGAGGATCGACAAGGCAGTAGCTCTGGATTGTACAAACTTGGTTGAGGACAAAATAGAAGAGGAAATGGCGCCAGAATCCAAGGTCGCTCGACCTGGAGAAATAACAAAAGACCTCCGAAGGAAAGACGTAGAGCTGGAAGCACAGGTAAGACCAAGCACACCCCCTCTAATGATAGAGGAAAGAAGGCATACAACAATTGAAGCTGCGAAGAAGATAGAAGAAGTAGAAACACTATGTGCCAATGTTGTCAACCAAGTCTCTTAGGCTCGGGAGGAAATCATAAATGATCCAGAGTTAGAAAAAGTTGTATAAGAGTTGCACATTATTGAAGCAGATGGGAACCTGATGAAGAGTGCCATGAAGAAATTTCCCTTAACTGAAAAAATGGCTAAGGCAGCAGAGATGAAAAAATTGCAACAACAGGTCCAATGCTGTGCACAAAACAACAACAATGCGCATATAAGGTTGAAGAGTTGTAGGATGAAGCTAAAAGAGTTACAGGAATCATTCATCCTATACATCAGAAGGTGCGTGAGGCAACTACATCAATAGAGAAGGTAATGCCAGAACATGTTAGTTCCTACCTCGTGGAGCAATTGCAGAAGACAAAGGAAGAAGTGCGGCTGGAAGCAGAGAGAGTAGCGAAAATCTTGGAATATTTTTACAGTAAAGTCCGCACAACTAAAGAAATGGAGGTGTTTTCCCTAAAGTCTGCTACCTAGACTATGGGGTTAGCAGTGTTCAGGCACCTCATATTTTAAGGATTGTTTTGTGATTTTGGTGGATAACAATATAAAAGTCAAGCGACATAGAAAAAGTACAGAGAAGTTATGATCCAAAAACATCAGATAACAACTATATAAGAGTAATATTTTTAGAGAAGGAATGACTGTTCAATTTTGGAATACATGAGACAAGTTTAGATCATATAAACATATAGAAGAACAAACAGTTCATACACATGTATAGTATGAAAAGGCCTAGGTATCTAAAAATACATTTCAAATATCATTCATGCTACAATATTTATTTGCTAACATCAATACTTGTACATAAAACATCTATACAAATAGACATGTAAACAAAAGTTCAAACTAAACCAGAAAACATTGAACAAAATATAGTTTAAAACTAAGCTCCACTTAGATAACAAAACCATTAATTCCATGAAAGAAACTCTTACACAGGCATAGATTCATAGGACTGCACCCAGGTTCCAAGCATATCGACCCTCATATCTTCCCCCTTCGTTCATCCCAATGCTTTACAATTTATAAAACTAAGTAATCCTAGAAAACTACTTTAGATCCACTTTTCCTAGGATCAAAATGCTAAAAATAGAATTACAAAGACAAGTGTATCAAGTTTGAAAATGACTATGAAATGACAAGTGTTCTGTATCATTCCTAATCCAAATTGACTTATGGCTTCTTGTGAACTCTCCTAGGCGCTTTGGTAGTGAACATTTGGCACCCTCAATTACCCTGTCATCCATTTCCTCTGTGTAGCTAATTTAACTGATCTTTGCAGTTGGCTAGAAAAATACCCATATGCTTTTAACTCTAAGTCTTTTTGAAAAGACATAGTTGAGACATATTCATGCTTAGACTCTGTAATTTCCTCGTCAAAGGCAAGCACACAGGCTCGATCTTGTGAGTTCAAAATTTCATAATAGAATACAGAAAATTTTAGAGCCAGTTCCAATCTAATATGGTGAGTTGGAGCCAACTCTGAAATTGCAATGTCCTGGGCTGTCTTGTATGCGAACAGTGTGCTTTCAGAAGCTTCCTTCCTTTCAACACTTGTTTTAAATTCTGCAATATATCGATGGTAATCACCTTTCATGTTAAGGTAGATTGGAAAATTTCTCCATGTATTTTACCTTCTCCTCGTAGCGCTCTGCTTGTTCAGCGAGCTTGTCCAAAGCAAAACAAAGCCACTAGTGATTGAAGTTTAGTTGATTTCGTTCTTTTCAAGAGGCGAAATTCTTGAAAAATGGACTTCAAAGTGCCCTATGTAGATATGAAACCGTAATAGATGTGTAAAAACTGAAAGAGGCTTTTGTAAATATGTCCGTTTCCGACAAAACCCATGTTTTATTTTTTTGAAATTCCTCTCCAGGTCTTCGTAGTTCGCTTGCAAAGATGATGACTAAAACAGGCCTGCGCATGCATTTGAATTAGGTCTGCTAAAACAATACAGGACTTGCACCACCAGAAATAGGGTGCTACTGTACCAGAGATATTAGATGTCCACTACTATATAAATATGTCCTCCCTTGAACTTAAGGCACCGATACTTGATTTTGGTGATATGCTTGTGGTTCAGATGAAACTATAGGCAGTCTATTGAGAGAAACAACATTTGTAGAATCATATCGTGACAAATCTGTTGATCAAGATTTGAAAGGTATAGAGCTAGTTCGAGCAGGTATATAGTGTTTAATGGTAAGCCATGATGGCTTTAGGCCTTACTGCAATGAACTTTTAAACAACCTTTTAGGCATATACACCACAATATTGGAAATGGAGGTTGCTGAAGATAACATGAAACCCTATAAAAATGAATCACCACTACTGAAATACAGAGTATTAAGCTGAATGTATTTTTGGAATTGGGGAAGCATTGTTTTCTGAACGGGTGTAGAAACATGGCCAACTGTTAGTCCTTGAACAAGAACAACTCCCCAAAATCTGATCAACATGATGGTATCCTGCACAAGACTTAACTTTGCAAACTGGCAGCGTGAATGCATTTGAATAAAAGGCATTCATTGATCTAAGGAGCTTTAAGTTTTAAACTATGATTTTGCAAATGCATAAAATGATTATTTAAAATGAAAATCAAATCAACTAAACATAGGAAAATAAGGAAATGGAAGGATACAAGGAGTAAGGTGAAAATCAAAAGGGGCTAGTAATCAAGCTAACAGACCTAGGACAAACACTGGCTCCTTCTGGGGATGGCATGCTCCCTGCGAGTTGCCAAGAATTGTAGACCAAGTGCCTTATCCATTGGGCTATGGAGTCTTCATTGCAAATATATGCAACTTATTCAAAAACTGAACATACTCTTCTGAAATGATAAAAATACTGCTGCAAACCAACGTACTGAAAAGAATCTACATGCTCATATGGTGAGCTTATTCTCCCCCCTATTCCTACTTCTAATCAGTAGTCAAAAGCTAATCATGTGTAATCGTACTTCCAGTGAAGCCATGATAGCATCCAACCTACCATAACAACTACTTGCAGGTAGATAGAAATCAAAGAAGAATCTATCATTTGAAGCAAAAATTTAATTTGCAAAGCGTATTCCAATTTGATTTAAAATTCTAGAAGGCTGAAACCTTTTGAAAACTTTGAATCCATATAAATGGCCATTGGGTCATGAAAAACATGACAAAGTTTAAGCTGATATAGAATACCACATGGCTGATCTACAATTTCTTATTCATTCATGAACCCATAATCTTCTTGAAATAACCCATGAACATCACTTGTTTTGTTACGATCAAGGACAACCTCAAATTCTTGAACAATGAGATCTGAGTTGTGTTGAAATGTTTCTTCATACACATGATTAGTATAAAGATCTTCAATATCTGCTTGTAAATAACATTCTTGATTGAAATGTTCCTTAAACTCATTGTATGTAAAAAATGGGAACTAATTTCCTATATCAACAGTAAGAAGTTGAGGAGCAACAACTTCTTCTTCATAAATCTGATCAAAAGGTGATGATGAAGCAACATTTGAAACACATTGTTTATGATCAGCTAAGAAGATGTAATTTTCTAAGCTATCATCGGTTACTGCATACTCAACATGGTTTGGAAACTGATCATAAACTTGATATGCATATCTATCCATAGAATTATCTGCAAATGCTGAAGAACTCTTTCCCAAATCTGAAATATACTTACACCTTTGTTGATGTTCCAAATCTGATTCATACTTACTATCACATGCTTGTTCTTGTTTCAAATCGTTATCTCTATTTTGAGTTAAAAGCTTTCCACAAGCTCGTACATTGTCTTCAACTTCTTTGGCATCCAAAAACATTTGCTGTAAGGAAGATGGCTTCCGCTCTCTAAGATGAAGGACTAAATCAAATTGTTGAAGAGCTGATGCATAATATATCATAGCAGCTTTTTTTTGAAGGTTTGATCTTCTTAGGCATATTGCAAATGAAACTATAAAACCTCCTGTTGAAAGAGGCCAACTCTTCATCCTTTCGTCTTCTCAAAGCATAAAAATGAATTAAACATTGATCGAAAGACTCGTTCTCTCCCCGGTATCTTAAAAAAACATCATATAACTCAGCCCATGAACAAATAGAACCAGCTCCTAGATTTTCAAACCGCGAGGCAACATCCCCAACCAAAGATTTGGAAAATAATCTCAAAACAACATCCTGATGTACCATTTCAAAATTATCAATGAAATTCTCAAAAGCTCTCAAATGTTTTTCTGCCATGACAAGGTCTTCTCCAGAGAAGCGGGGAAGATATTTAAAAAACGTGGGAGGGTAAGGATGAAGAGTAGATGGAAGCTTCAATGGTCTAAAAATGTTATTTATGATTCTGGACTGAAATTCAGTGGGAGGAAGATTAATTTCAACATGCTGATGGGAATTTACAACGGTGATGGTAGTAGGTGCTGAGACCTGAGAAGTAGTTTTGAATCAGTTTTATCCTCCTCAAAGCTACTAAGCTGATCATGTTCAGGAAGGACTTGAATGCAAAGCTCATCCTTATGAGCAGGCTGGGATGGATGAATATCAATAACATGAGGATGCTGCAAATTTTCTTCTTTTAAAGATAGATGTACAAAAGTAGGTTCATGATCATCCGAATAAACAAAACACAAGATGATCCTCTTAATGTGTGAAGGGAAAAGTAGAAATGAGCTGATGAAGAAAAGCAAAAGTTCGTAGAGGAAACAAGCAAGTTGATACTTGGTATTTCCATTTGGCCTCTTCATCTCTTTTTTATCAATGGGTCCCTTGCTCCAGTGGAGCCTTCTAATCATGGAGCCGTCCGATGAAAGAATTGTAGTCTAAAGTGTGTGACCAGCCCTTGTTCACCATCAAAGACCGGATCTAATCATTGTCAAACCAAGGAAGGGCTTGTGCTTCTTCCCCAGCAAAATCGCCAAAAGATGTTTTCCCTAAAGTCTACTACCTAGACTACGGGGTTAGCAGTGTTCAGGCACCACAGATTTTAAGGATTGTTTTGTGATTTTGGTGAATAACAATATAAAATTCAAGGGACATAGAAAAAGTACAGAGAAGCTATGATCCGAAAACATCAGATAACAACTGTGTAAGAGTAAGATTTTCAGAGAAGGAATGACTGTTCAATTTTGGAATACAGGAGACAAGTTTAGATCATATAAACATATAGTAGAACAAACAGTTCATACACATGTATAATATGAAAAGGCCCAGGTATCTGAAAATACATTTCAAATATCATTCATGCTACAATATTTATTTGCTAGCATCAATACTTGTACATAAAACATCTATACAAATAGACATGTAAACAAAAGTTCAAACTGAACCAGAAAACATTGAACAAAATATAGTTTAAAACTAAGCTCCACTTAGATAACAAAACCATTCATTCCATGAAAGAAACTCTTACACAGGCATAGATTCGTAGGACTGCACCCAGGTTCCAAGCATATTGACCCTCATATCTTCCTCCTTCGTTCATCCCAATGCTTTAAAATTTATAAAACTAAGTAATCCTAGAAAAGTACTTTAGATCCACTTTCCTAGGATCAAAATGCTAAAAATAGAATTACAAAGACAAGTGTATCAAGTTTGAAAATGATTCTGAAATGACAAGTGTTCTGTATTACTCCTAATCCAAATTGGCTTCTGGCTTCTTGTGAACTCTCCTAGGCGCTTTGGTAGTGAACATTTGGCACCCTCAAGTACCCTGTCATCCATTTCCTCTGTGTAGCTAATTTAACTGATCTTTGCAGTTGGTTAGAAAAATATCCATATGGTTTTAACTCTAAGTCTTTTTGAAAAGACATAGTTGAGATATCTTCATGCTTAGACTCTGTAATTTCCTTGTCAAAGGCAAGCGCACAGGCTCAATCTGGCGAGTTCAAAATTTCATAATAGAATACATAAAAATTTAGAGCCAGTTCCAATCTAATATGGTGAGTTCGCGCCAACTCTAAAATTGCAATGTCCTGGGCTGTCTTGTATGCAAACAGCGTGCTTTTAGCAACTTCCTTCCTTTCAGCACTTGTTTTAAATTCTGCAAGATATCGATGGTAATCGCCTTTCATGTTAAGGTAGATTGGAAAATTTCTCCATGTATTTTACCTTCTCCTCATAGTGCTCTGCTTGTTCAGCGAGCTTGGCCAAAGCAAAACAAAGCCAATATTGATTGAAGTTCAGTTGATTTCGTGCTTTTTAAGAGGTGAAATTATTGAAAAATGGACTTCAAAGCACCCTATGTAGATCTGAAACAGTAACAGATGTGTAAAAACTGAAAGAGGCTTTTGTAAATATGCCCGTTTTCGACAAACCCATGTTTTATTTTTTTGAAATTCCTCTCCAGATCTTCATAGTTCGTTCCCAAAGATGATGACTAAAACAGGCATGCGCATGCATTTGAATTGGGTCTGCTAAAACAATACAGGACTTGCACCACCAGAAATAGGGTGCTACTGTACCAGAGATATTAGATGTCCAATATTATATAAATATGTCCTTCCTTGAACTTAAGGCACTGATATTTGATTTTGGTGATATGCTTGTGGCTTAGATGAAACTATAGGCAGTCTATTGAGAGAAACAACATTTGTAGAATCATATCGTGAGAAATCTGCTGATCAAGATTTGAAAGGTGCAGAGCTAGTTTGAGCAGGTATCTAGTGTTTAATGGTAAACCATGATGGCTTTAGGACTTCCTGCAATGAACTTTTAAACAGCCTTTTAGGCATATACACCACAATATTGGAAATGGAGGTCACTGAATACAACATGAAACCCTATAAAAATGAATCACCACTACTGAAATACAGAGCATTAAGCTGAATGTATTTTCGGAATTGGGGAAGCACTGTTTTCTGAACAGGTGTAGAAACATGGCCAACTATCACTCCTCTAACAAGAACAAATCTCCAAAATCTTATCAACATGATGGTATCCTGCACAAGACTTAACTTTGCAAACTGGCAGCATGAATGCATTTGAATAAAAGGCATTCATTGATCTAAGGAGCTTTAAGTTTTAAACTATGATTTTGCAAATGCATAAAATGATTATTTAAAATGAAAATCAAATCAACTAAACATAGGAAAATAAGGAAATGAAATGATACAAGGAGTAATGTGAAAATCAAAAGGGGCTAGTAATCAAGCTAACAGACCTAGGACAAACAGGAGGAATAACTTCAAGTGGCTTGGGATGAGCCACAAGTGAGTGTTGGGGGCTTATTAGGCCCAGGAAAAGGAAGGAAAAATCCACTTAGAATTCTACCGAAGTATAGAGAAGGGCTAAGGGAAAAGAAGAGGAAGAAGATACGACAGAGTTAGTGTCAGGAAGAAAGGAGAAGGAGAAGAAGAGAAAGGAGTTGCAGCAGAGGCAGGGACAAGAAGAAAGAAGAAGGAAGATGCACGAAATACGAGGAATCTACGACAGAAGGAATATGTGAGATAGAAGGAAACGAAGCGATAGAGAAAGAATGCGGTGTAGTAGATCCATGTCAGAAGGCACACAACGACGCAACGGTTAGAAAGCAACAGGTTAGAAAGATCGTGGGTATGAGGTCAGATAGAGTCGACGTAAGTCACACGTACGAAGGTATCCTTTTAGGTCAGGTCGTTAGTGCCTATTATAATGTGTCGCTAGAATATGAAAGACATCATGTTAGGATAACTATATGAAGTCAACCGATATAGCAACATGTAAATATTCTATAAAAGGAGGAACCCAAGTTGTCTGTGGGTTAGCTTCTCCACTTTTAGAGTGTTATCCTATGAGAGTTGTTAGCTCTTTAGTGTTTGTTAGCGCTGGGTATGATCGTAAGTGTGTCTGTTTCTTTTCTAAGTGCATTGAGTTGAATAATTTGCAGTTGAGTGCGCAAAGGTGTAGAGGAGACTGAGTTAATCCAGGTTGTGTGCAGATTAGTAGTAGAGTCTAGTAGAGAAATACCAAATATAGAAGATACGAGAGAATAAGAGGAGAGAAAGAGTCTGTGTAGATAAAGAAGAAGATCTAGAATAGAGTCTGCAGCTTAGTGCGCAGATAGAAGGTGCATATATTTATCATTCCATATGAAGAACACCTTTGTGGTTTTTTCCCGGATGGGTTTCCACGTTAGATTCTGTGCATATGTGTGAATGTTGAATGCGTTTGAGACACATGTATAGATGTTGCGTTGAATGAATGCTTATATATTTGTTTATGTATGAATAGAGGCATATCGGTCGCATTGTTATAAGTTGAATACATTTATGCTTCACTAGGGTTGTTATATTAGTTGCAAAGGAGAAGTTGGGTTGCAGTCTAACTATTCATAGTAACCATAAATAATCCACCCACGGGCTTTGGTCGAGCGCCTTGGTAAATGACTGAGGGACCAGAAATCCCCCACCCAACTGCAGAAACCTGGTTATGGGAGTTACCCATAGAAATATATCTTTGGTGAGACTGCATCTGCATTGCAGACGTTGCCGACTGGTCTTTGCTCTGTTGGGATGATATCTTGGGCTTTGTTGCACTAAGCAGAAGGGACTGAACCTAGGTCTGGGTCCAAAGAGGAAGAATAATTCCAATAGAATGCATGACCATGGATTCCTTTTATAGGTCAAATGGAGGCCAAGAAATGTCTAGATGCAAATGAGAACAATCTTTCCTTTGAATTGGTTCTTCAAGTACATGAAGGGAGTATTGAATGCTCCCAAGCATCTGAGGAGTCCCAATCAAATTTTGGAGCCAAGAGAGTTGTTTTTAGCCTTTAATGTACCACGTAAATAAGTGATATTGCCACTTTCAAAGGAAAAATCACGTGGGTATGCGTGGGTCACTGAGTAGATTGTTGTGATAATAGCATGGAATTTAGTGCAATTAGTTGCATGATTTTCCATATTGACTGTGTTTGTCATTTTAAGGCTCAATTTATCTTTTCAATCCTATGAGAATGTCTTCAGTGAGCTGCATGGTGTATGTTGATGATGCATTTCTGCAAGATTAGCTAAAATTTCGCGTGTGTGTGAAATTCAAGTGTTAATAGATGCCCCTGATGTATGAGGTTTGAAGGGTACTATTGGGCCAAAATGCATCTATCATTTCTTTCTCTCCATGTTCAAACAAGTTATCAAGGAATTGTGGGTAAATATACCTGCCAATGGGAAAGGTTGTTGGTGATGATCGTTGAAACTATAAATAATGAATGGTGTTTTATACAAACAAGATAGGCATACCTATGTTAGTGAAAATATATTAGAATATATTACAATAATAGGAGACTGAGGGTCAGCTCATGATATCGCTTTTACAAGGATGAAAGTGGATTTGATACTTGTATGAGTAAATGAATCTTGGAAATGATGTTACTAGTGCTGAAGAATCAAAACCGTTGATGAACACAAACATCTCACTAGGGTGGGGGATCTGAATACCTAAGAAGTTGTAGGATGGGGAGCCTCACTATACCAAATGTGTTGATACCATGAATCATAAATGTGAATATTGCTACCATCATAATGAATAAGTCCCCTTGATGCCATAGACTTGTTGGTGTCGAGCATAGGGGAGACCACTAATTTAGGGAGCACTAATGACTCTCTTACTTAGTTCGAGGCAATCCATTATAATGATGATAAGGAACCCCCAAGGTACAACTATAACTATTGCATTTCCAAGAATGGATTGATCTGATGTTGATGAGAGTTAAAGCAACTGATAATACAATGGCCTTATCTAAAGAGCCAAGATCATTTTATAACCAATTTGGACGTTGTTAGACTTGAGACAAGAATTATTGATAAGAGTGGATCTCATGACTTCCTTGATTGATGTTAATTGGGTGAGTGGCCGATGATAACATTGTGCAAATGGTGATATGGGGTGTAATAGAGGGAAACAAATTGTAGAGGAATGGATTTATCATAGACACAATACCGATGTGGTAAGGTGAATGACAAAAATGGCAATTTTGGGCTTAGGTGGAATCAAGTACATCGATCAAGGGAGACCAAGAGGTGTTGCCAAAATAATATTGTTATGGGGTTCCCATGTTTTTGGGTGGATAGAAGAATAATTTTTACATAAAGAATTATGGGTGTGGTTCCCACGATTTTGAGTTGGTTGGGGAACCAAAGAATTATATGGGTGAGATTCCCATGGTTTTGAGTGAGTTGGGGAATCATTTTGATGATGATGTGATTGTTTTGTGCAAACAAGAAGACACGTTCCCCATGAATAAATGCCATGCATAATTTTACTGTAGGAGAAACTGAATGGGATTGGTGTCTTCGGAGGGTTAGGCCACATTGTTGTCTCCTCGGGGGGTGATGATAGGAAGAGTAACATTGATAGAATATTAATCATAGGGGGATGAGAGGTTATATGTGAACCATGATTGTAACATATGTCAGGTAATCTGAGGGATAATATGAGTGGAATGAAAGGTGATGATATGTGGATTCATCTTGAAAAACTTGGTGAGTGATAAGATTCCTCAGACTTGGGAGGGTTTGAAATCATGGGTTCCAAAGTATTAATGGGTTTGTAATGGTGTGAACACCCATGGGGGAACATGACATTCTCATTAATGACATTGATGGCATGTAATGAATAAGAATTAGGACTCTATGGTTATCAGTGGGTTCATTGGGTAAATGCAATGTAAACAGAGGGAATACTTTGCCTATATTCTAGGTCAAGATGATATACTTGTGGGTGAAGTCCATGCAATATTTGTTATAGGGTGGAGGGACTTATTTTTTATGATAATCCCACCCACATGATGAAACTACCCAAGTATAATAATGATCATGGAAGGAATATTGACAATGCAGAAAAATATTGATAAGAAACATAACATACATGTGTTGATGTTATGGGAAGAATTTCAATGGATGCAACCCATTGATAGGGTTGTGTAGATGATCTCCTATGGGATCACTTAAAACATGTGTTGGGGATGAGGTTCTGTTACTGTGCATTGGGTCCATGCTACCTACTATGTTAGAGGGTCATGTTGGCGATGGGTTCCGATCCTCTTCATTACCGATCCTCTTCTAATGAAGAGGATGCATTTTCACTCGTATATAGGACTGATAATGATGACATATTGATGATGTCAATTTGATCCGTGGTATTAAGCGACAAGGGGAGGAATTCCTCTCCAGGAAATGATGGTATATTTTCCCTGAGGGGAGGATGGTTGTTTTCTATCTGCACTTGTTCTAAGTGTACTTCTCATTCTGTGTCCAAGATGGGGCACTAAAATGAGTAATGGGTTAATAACCTGCATGATAGCATGGAGGAGTTGCACATGTGTGGTTAAGTACATGGGATGGGATTAGTGGTGTAGTGGCATGCTTAGGTATGACCATGGAAGAAGTAATTGGAATCGTATGGGTGTGATGCCCACATGATGAACACATGTGGGGTTGCACAACTGGTATTGACACTTCACGTGTTTTCACCTCTAAAATCAACACTAATGTAGTCACAACGTTGATGGAAGACATTTGCTGATGACCGGATGAGGATCTTTTGACCATGAATTTTGTGATTCAAATGGTTTCCAAGGAATCTTATAATCAAGGGAGTTCAATAGAATGATGTGTACAATTCCCAAACCGAGAACATGTTGTGCATGCATGATTGGTGCATAATTTCTTGGTCTTGGTCTTAGTATTGGGCACAACCGAGGTGGTTGACATGCCCCTTGCTGAAGTGTTGGCGGCATGGGTTGTAGTAACAAGGGTGTTGAGAAAATTCTTGAGCTGTGGAAAGATGGGTAATAGATTAGTAGCATGTCCTTGTTGCCCCCATATAGTGCATGGTTTGTTGACTATTAGTGTAGGTGTAGTACTTGGTACCATAGGGGGTTTTAACTTAGGTTGTTTCATGCCCCCAACATTAGGTTTGGTGAAAACCGATGGTTGTATTGTAAAATATGGAACGGACCCTATAGGTAGTCCTTATGGTATGCCTACAAGTGATACCAAGATAAAATCATAGGGGGATATTGGATTCATAGCCATTTCAAGATAATGTGGCGTCTAATACCATACAGGTATTCCCAAAGTGAGCTCCAGTAATGTGAGTTGGTCCATTATTGGAATTCCTTGTACTCACCTGGGAGGGAATACGAAATGGACTTAGAATATTGGTGGCACCGATGGCGTTATGATATGATTAGTTCCCCAAATAGTGGGAGGTGTTGATGTTGGTGTAGACAAAGCTTGTGAGTTGTCTTTGAAGGTGAAGATAGTACACATTAGACCATCTACGTATGTGGGGACCATGGGTGGAGGACCCAAGTATGCCCCTAGTAAGGCAGAATATTTGTAAATGTTTGGGATTATATTAATGTACGAGGGAGAAGTAGCCGATATTATGGTGGGAAGGACGTTATTTGGTCTTGTGTTGGTATGTGGGTTGTAGTAGTTTATCTTGTTAAGGGTGATAATATTCCCATTTTGGGGAAATGCCATGATGCGAAAAACTAAGGAAGCCACTACAAATGGCATACATATAACTATGTCCCAACAAAATGTTGTAGTCGATTTGAGTGTCAACTACTTCAATATCCAAAAGTATCATTTTCCTCCCCAACTCAATGGGGACAATGCGGTACATATCCAAAGGTTTTGATGGTATCCCAACATAAGTACGAAGGGTGATATATGAGGGGACCAAGTTTGGTAAACCCAGACATTTCAGACATGATTGGACATCACACAAGTGGATTCTCCTTCATCAATGATGCATCAATGAATGATTATGTTCTTGATTGTGACGAGAATTTGGAAGGAAACTAATGAGGGTAGTCATGGTCCACCCTTGTCTATTAAATGTACAACATCAGGATCCATTCTCCATACGAATTGTGTTGTATAAAGTCCAGAACTTATGTTGTATTAAGTTCAACAACCTCTTCTCGAGACTTGTGTTGTGTCAAGTCCAAAACTTATGTTGTATTAAGTTCATCAACTTATGTTGTATTAAGTTAATAGATCATGTTGTATCAAGCTAGAATGTTGAGGGTATGAGAGATGCCTATACTATGATCTTATGTTGTATTAAGTTCAAGAGTCTTGTGTTGTATTAAGAGTGGTGTTGTATCAAGAGAATAAGACTTTTGTTGTATCAAGTCATGATTATCTACTGTTTGTCTTAAAGTCTGATAGCTAGACTGTAGGGTAGCAAAGTTTAGGCACCTCTAAGTTCAAAGGCTAATTTTTGTTTATTTTTTGGATAACTAGAAGGATAAAAAATAAAATCATAAAAATAATGAACAATCTGGTAAAGGATCTGAAAACATCAAATGTTTGTATACACAAGGATATAATAAAAAGATAACAAGAATCACTATCAAAGACAAGATAGAGGTTCAAATCATAAGAGGTACAAGAAAAGACAACAAACTGTTTTTATCTTGTGGCATCATATGGAAATAAGACATTTAAAAAGACATTTCAAATATCGATTTGCAATAACATTCATTTGCTTGCATAGGAATTCATATATATAACATCTAGATAAATAAAAAGTGCAAACAATAATTCAAACAGAATCACAGAACATTAAAACAACATACAATTTTAAACCTAACTCCCAATAATCAAAAGTCATTCATTATGAAATAGATCCTCACATAACAAAATATTTATCAGATTGTAACATGAGCAGCTTGTATGTATTCGACCCTCATTTGTCTCCCCTCATTTATCAAAATGCTTTACAATTTATAAGAGTAGATAATCTTAAAAAGCTACTCTAGATCCACTTTCCTAACTTTCCTAGGATCTTATCATACAAAAAATAGAATTTAAAATACAAGTGTAACAAGTTTAAAAACAATTCTAAAATGACAAGTATTCTGTATTACTCCTAATCCAAATTGACTCGTGAGATTAGATTCACATAGCTTCTTGTATTTTCCCCAGGAACTTTGGCGGTGGATTCGAACATTTGACACCCTCAATTACCCTGTCATCCTTTAACATTCAACGTTAAATAGAATCGCGACCTCTGAGTGTATTCGTGACACTGAATGATGACTATTACATAATAGTCTGCCTCTATTCTCTATGTGAACGCTCCCTTTTCTGGATATTGAGATGAGATCTACCTTTTTCATCAAATCTGGAATGAAATTATTTAACACTGCCATGTGTTGACAAAAATAGTCAGTGGATCACTAAAAATCTGAGACTATTGTTGATTTTATGCCTTTTAATATGCCTCCATATGATATAACAAAAGCATGACGAGAGGAAATGCTGGAAGCACTGCATTCTAATGGAAATAAATCAGGCCTGGTATATATTACACCATTTGAAAAAGAAATTCAATATAAATCTCGCTTTTTCTGTACTGCAGCTCACTTGAGGATTCTGTATAAAACTTCGATAATATCCTTGTAATATTTTAGTAGCCGTGGTCGCTTCATTTTAAATGTGGGACATATCAAATGGCACATGATCAAGGTGAATAGATCTTACACACTCAAAACCCTTTAACTTGCTACTTTTAGCAACTGCATTAAGTTCATTCAAAATGTAATCCTTTGCCTTGGGATTTTGGCACAATGCAGCATAATCTCCAGTTTCTCCATTACTTGTAGCCCAACTTTCGAGTGCTTGTTGATTAGGTATAATAATATAAAACAGAGAAGATTCAAAGCTATTTCCGTAAATCCAAATCGAATCAATAGCAGAACACAGGACATACACATTCTCAAGATTTTCAACTGCAACATATTCTGAAGAGACCTGCGGATCAACAATGGTGGTTGAGGGTAGAGTCGTAGTCCTTCATTAATAGCATGGGTTGTGTACTTGAGATTATTCATGTCTTCAATAGTAGGAATACGGTCTCCAAGTACTGAATCAACCTCTCTTTGAAGCTTCAATTGAACTTCAGAGTTCTGGGAAAGAAGGTAGAAAGTCCATGTTAACACTGCTGCATAAATATCATGTCCTGTAATCAGTATTGTCACAAGGTCATCCCGGAGCTGCTTGCTTGATACATCATCTCCGGATGCTAAGAAAAAATGAAGGATGCTGGGATCTCGTTCATTCACATATTCGTCATGAAACTGTACATCTTCCTCCTCCACCGTTCTCTTGCATATGTTTATTAGATCATTAAGTACATCGTTTATTAGCTTGAGAGAAGCTGAGACCTTCCTTTTCTTAGGAGAAAGATCTTTCAAGATTGGAATATTCCAGTATGGGATAAGAGCAGTGCTGCGAGCTTCAGCTTCACGCAAAATATCATAAACTGCTTCAATAATGCCTGTATCATTTGACAGTGAATCAAATTCATAGTTGAATTCTGCCTTGTCAATCAATCTAAGGTAAACCAAGAAAACAAAGACTCCATTTCTACATCCTCGCCATTGGTAGCTGCAACATCCAATTTCTTGCACAGGTTTTCTGCAACTTGCCCAAAAAGTTCCAGCATTGCTTCAACATACTTTCTATGCAATTCCCGAACAATAGCCCTTCTTCGAATACACCGTACCTCACCATCGGCTGGGATAAGTCCCTTTCCCATGATAAAGTCTAAAATTTCTGCCAAAATACCCTCGGAGTAATATTTTGAATTGTCATTTAAAATATGCTTTGCTACCATTGGATGTGAGATAATCACAAATGACTTGGGACTGAATGTTAGCCTGAATATTCCACCATAAGTCAGAAAAATTATATACAATGGAACAAAGAAAGGTTATCCAACCACTGCTCTCACATCACCTCTTGCCTGTGGCATTTTGGAAGATTTATTAATCCTCCTTTTCCACTCTGGGGTGGAGGCTGAAGAAATCAACATGAAAACCCTATAAAAATGAACCACCACCTCATACAATTGTGAAGTACAGAGCATAGGATTATTCTCAGATTGATGGTAGTACTGTTTCCTTGACAACTGTAAAAAACAGGGCCAAATGTCACCTTATAGGTTTATTGCAAAACCCGAAAACTGAGTAAACCATCATTGTTAGATAGGATTTTGAAACCCGCGCAAGGCCTAAACTTGGCAATCTAGCAGTGCCCATGTATATGGAAATAATAAAATGTGTTGCCAGACTGCATTAGATCATACAAAACATCCAATCAATCATTTCAAAACTGAATTAACCACTCTCTCCTTTGATTATAAACACAGTGGCTTATTTATCAAACCGTGAGCTAAATCTAAAACTTTATGATTTCAAAATACAAAGAAATAAATCAAAAATGAAATTTACAATAATGGAAAACATAAAAAAATAAAAGGAATGGAAAATATTCAAAGTGAATGATAGGTAAATAGAATAGGTGACAAATCTAGGACAAGCATCTACTATGTGAAGTATGGCTAGTCATGGTATCCGAGTGTTATAAGTCCCCTTTAGGGATTGAATACCCTTAGAGTGATGTACTTTAGCATATGACTATATGACCCGGGGTAATACATATGATCATAGGTTATGAAACAATTGTTTTGAGTATGATATCATAAAGATAATTAATTAATTAAACACTCATGGACCATGCATAATTAATTAAATGATAAATGAGATGAGCATAGAGATAGAGTAAAGATTCAAATTTCCTATCTGAGAACTCCAATGAAGTCAAATTGCAAAGACATAAGTTAAGTACAAGTTGCGGGAAAACAAGTTTTAGTTAATTATGGAATCTATTCCTTAATTTATGCAAAGTGGTTGTCAAAGATGACACTAATGGTCGATAGTTAATCAATTCACATTCAGTTCTGATCAGTTACATTCATTTCTGATCACATTCAGTTCTGTTTAGTTACATTAAGTTAAGTTAAGTTCAATTCAGTTACATTCAGTTTTGATTCAATTCAGTTCAGTTACATTCAGTTCCATTCAGTTCAGTTTAGTTCAATCAATTAACACTTAGTTAGAGGAAGTTAACACTAGTGAATTAATGGAGGGCGCATATATTCAGTGTGGGAGGTAATTACGAGGTGGCAACTTGGCACCAAGTCAAGGAAGGTGCAATAGGTAATGTGGGAAGTGTGCACACAGCGCGCATAGTGTTCATAATGACCAAAAGGAATGCAACCATTCGCTACCTTCATTGTATGAATGAATAAGCTTGTTATTAGAGTGTTATGCACTTGGCAAGGCTATGACAATATTCTACATGATCTCTATTCTCTAGTTCTGCATAGATATCTCTTATCAAGCAATCTGCAAGTGTTGTAAAATCATTCTCTACCATTACCTATCTTACTCAAAGATTGTTTGCTGGGTTTTTCATCCTCCAGATTTGTGGAGGGTTTTCCCAGGGTACATCATGTGTCTTATGGATTGAATAATTGTGTTTTTGAATTGTTGATGAGATATGCATGCACTGAATTCTTTAATCAAAAGTTTTAAAGTTCAACTATCTTCATATTTGCTCAAACATTGACATTGTCAAGGTCAAAGGTCGTAATACGAATCAAAAGGGTCGATTGCGCCTAATGCACTAAGCAATATCTTATTTTGAGAAGGGAAAGACCGAAGAACCTCTAATGTTGACATGGCAGTATGGGATTGAGCCAAATCATCCACTATTTTGTAGTTGTGGGTATATTTCATGTGAGGGTTATGGGTTGTTGATGTATTGTCATTGATGTCAAATATCAAGCAAAATGTACCAATACATGATATAATTCCAAGTAATGAAAGTGCCATTGATGTTTATGTATGTATTTCTCTTTAGTTTCGAATATAGATGCAAGTTCTATCTTGGTCACAAATTTCCACATATTCATGCACTTAGAAGAATATTGAAAATAAAATAGATGCACAAATACTATTTGTGAGACTTATGAATAATAAGAAATAAAATTGTATGTAAAAGTCCCACAAAGAAGTTGGTAATAATATTTGTAAATCAATCGATGTGTGCGAAAGTCCCACAAGGTTGTTGGCATATGTGTGTCTTAAAATACAAAGATGAATTGCAAAGTGTGCGAAAGACCCACAGAGGTGTTGGCATATGTGCGTCTTAAACTACAAATATGAATTGCAAAGATGGCACACTTACGCATATACTGACTTGCTGAAGCCACAATCCAGTGGGATGATATCCGAAGTAAAATGACTTCACCAAGTGGACACATCCCTTGAGTCAGGAATATTATAAATAAGAAAGAGATGGATGTAGTGAAGTAAGCTTGTGTGAAATGAATATCTATCTTTTTGACAAGATTCAGATTCTTTAGGGTTATTACTGGCTTGTTTATCACATAGAATATTTGATGAAGTGGAGCCGTAGTGCACAGTACTATCAGAAATGAACAACAAGTAAATGCATTGAAAGAAAGGACCCATAGTTTGGATGTGCAAAGTTCTTGTTGAGTAAAGACATAGATCATAGAAAAGCAAGTGTGAATAAGTTGGAAATTCTACTCAGATGCAGACAAAGATCACATTTGTTTTCGTAAGTCGTATCTTGGGAATTGTTTGACGCAAACATACATACGCAGATACACAAATGCATATCACAGTTGTGTTTGTGTTTTGGGCATCTGTCTAACGTAGATATACAAACAAAGATCAAAATATTGCAGTAGATTCAAAATTTGAAGAAAATGTATTTTCCTATTTTCTATATAATCATATTTCATATCAGAAAGGATGGCCTGGGTAAGGAATATGAGGTAGTAGCCTAATTTCAGTCGAGGCTGGAAAAAACAATCAGGGTGCAACAAGATCCTTTATGTGGGTGCAGATAAAATTCAAGGGGTTGTATCCTCCTTCCAGTAGGTGTTGGAGAGCAAACATAAGTTGTAACTTTAATAGTTGGTGAGCACAGTTCTTCCACAGATTGAAATTTGAATCCACAAGTCGTAGTTTGTGTGACCAGATTGATATATCTTTAGGTTAGTTCCCAGAGATCATGAGTTGGAGCTTACATAGATTGAAGTTATTACAGGTCTATGCTTACAGACCATAGATTGTACTTGGGATCAAGTTAACATTTGAATTGAGTGGGAGCTCATATTTGGAGACTGTTATCTCCGATTGATGTAACTATTCATATACATACATATTTATAGATATACATTTGTTTTTTAGTATTTGTGCACTATTCTGATTATTGATGTGATTGCTATAAAGTTTTTAAATCTGCGAAAAATAGGCATAAATTGTACATATCTATGCAATTACTGATTCACCCCCCTCTCAGTAATAACTTAATACCAACAATTGGTATCATAGCGGGTGTCTTCAGTAAACAAACTAACATAAGAAAGACCAATCTAGAACAAATATGGATGAAGCATCGTGGATATGAGAAAATGAAAGTAAAGATAATCCCTCAATCGTGCAAGCAAGAGATATCATTCACATATAAAGAAATACTATAGAAAATGTAAAAAGAGTGGAGACGAATGTCATGTAGACTCTAAAGAGGAAAGAAGAAGAATAAAAAACATCAACAACATATTTTACCAATGAGTTGTAGGAAATTGACGAACAATGTAAATATGAAGAACTCATGATTGATGCACTAGAAGGAAAATTAGAGCAAGTTGCAATTGAAGTAATTATGTCGCTAAAATATTAGCTTCAAAAACTTCAACAACAAGGTGATGAAACCTGCAGAATGATCAGTGAACATCATAACAAGGTTCAAGATGAAAAACATGAGATGATCATGCTCAAAGAAAAAAAACTCAATTACAAAAGTTCACTTGATGAAAAGGAAAGGTAATTGAAAGAAAAGGAGCAAGAAATTGAAACACTGTAAACCAAACTTGAGACAAATAACAAGTTCTCCAAAAGAACGAAAGTGCTAAACAAAATATTAATCAAACAACGCTTGTCTCCTAATAGATTCAGTATAGGATATAAAGCAACAGACACCGAGAAACAAAAGGAACCAACTAAGGTCATTGTGTGCTAGAAGTGCGTAAGAACTGGACATACTAGTAAAAAATGTAAACTATTTACTTGTTACATATGCAACAAAGTAGGTTATAAAACTGGTAACTGCAAGTCATAGAAACTTTGGAGAAAAAAGACAAGTAGGATGATCCGTTAATCTCTCCTAAGAACATTGTCTCAAATTGAGAGAAGCGTATGGTTTAGAGAAACAAGATTATTAATCCCAATTCATTCTTGACAATGAGAAGTATAGACAACAAATCAGTCCGCACTTCACCTCTTGATTGATCCACAAGTATACTAACCAGTCATAGTCGGATATGTGTGCTCAAGTATATTGCAACAAAATGGGATGGAGTGCAGATTTAGTAAAAGATACTAGAAATTAATATTGGGTGTAAGTTGCATTTATTGAAGGCAAGTGGTTTATCGAATCTAGACCAGTTTTATCAAATTTTGAGATAGTCGAGGAGTTTCCTTTCTCCAATATGGACCAAATCTAGGTAAGTCTGCAAAGCATGGATTAATTGAACAATGCAAGAGGGAAAGTGATATTTATAAGTAGTATAAATTTCCAACCAGAAAACCTACTCACGGTAGATGTGATATTGTGAAAAGGAGATTGAAGTCTGAATCCATGGCCCCTAAAAGACAATACAAATCAAGGAAACCATCCAACGACATGATGGACGAACCCATTAAAACCTCTAGTGTATCCTCCTCAAAATCTGTTGAATATCTTCAAGGAGTTGCTAGACAGAAATGACAAGTTAGCAAAACAACTGTTAGGACAGTTGCCAGTACAAGGTGCTAGACATCTCCTTTGGGACCTTATTATTGAAGAAGCAACAAAAATAAGGCCTTATTTGAACTATATCAAGGATAAGGAGATGGTGATCAATGTGTCCAAACAAAGTTGTACAACTATAAAAGAGGCTTTGGACAGAAAACTGAAAAATACAACTAGAAACACTATAAATTTTCTTAATACTTTATCTGAGGATGACTTGAGAACAATGGACATTAAAGATAGAATTACAATAATAACTTGGGCCAAAAACGTTATTGGAAAACATCAACACATTGAGATTGTCCAAGCAAAGGCAGACATAATGTTGCATAAGGTGAAATATTTCAAAGGCCTGTTTGTAGAATTATTTCAGAAAGTCCTGCCCTTTTTGGGATGAAGATGGCAATCCGATTTCTCAAACTGAATATCAAGCCTTGTTGGTTAAAGCCAGGTTAGATCATAAGAAATTTGAATATATGACTCAGTCCTTGTCAAGAAAGGTCATAGTTGATAAGATGGCTATGGATTTTGAATTGGTAAATTCATTCAGGACAATTGGGACCCAACTACCACCTAATTCTTATGTGGATCATGTGGAGTTAAGGGTATTGGCTAGAGAGATATAAAATTTGGAAATTCCATCTGGAGATCAGTGGAAGACTGTCGAAAAAATTTGTAAAATGAAATACATGCTACATCAATGAATTTTCATTTCGAGGCTCGAGTTGAAGATACGACAAAGATTATTTCAAAGAAAAGTTAAAATATTTTCTAGTAGTTATGAAGATTTAGTTTGTTAAGATTATTAGACAGATGTAATAAGCCAGTCACAAATGCCTATTTTTAGAATAGAGGTACTTAGGGATCAACTCGAGGATCATTTTTTGATGTATAAAAGCATGTTTTGTAATGTAATTGGGGTTGGAACCTGTCAGAAAAACCCATTTTGTAATAGAGCTTTCAATTTTTATAAAACTGCAGAGCCAAGCAAGCATTTTTATGTATAAGAGATTCCTGTGTTGTTTTGTTTACAGTCTGTACTTTTTTTTTCTTATGTGATTTTGTTTCCGGTTATTCCTTTCCATTGTGTTGTATTTCATACTTGAATAAGTGTATATTGAATCGGAATTCATAATCACATGCTCTTGTTTTTATTTTAAGTATACACAAACAAGATTCCTCCAAAGTTAATATTGGATTCATCTTTTGATTCTCATGTTAATGGACTACTCATTTTTCTTCCCTATCACCAAACAATCAAGAAATCAACTGTAAAAGAGTGACTTTCTCGGCTATGTGAAGAAATTTCACTGCAAAGCACTGCCATTTATTATAACTCATGATTTTAATTCCATGCCCAATGATACCCACTTGTTTCAGTCATTACAATAATTAAAATTGTTTCTTTAAAGACATATATGGCCTTTTTAATTATTTATTGAGAGATCCCTCTCTAGTAGGAAAGAATCCAACTTTCCTCCTAAAGATTGGTTTGTAAGGTTACCTTGGAACTATCCTTCCACAACCAAAGGAAAAAATTCCGAATAACATCTTGCCGCCATTACCAAGGAGCAAAAGTTCAAATCTACCCTAGGAAGAACGACAAATTTTCAGAACAAGTAGAATTTATGGGGGCAAACAAGAGTTCTTGCATTTGAAGTTGGTTGTGTTTTTTTCCTGGTGAGTTCACACTGAAAATATAAGAAAGTTGATTCTAAGATGACATCTTAGCTTTAAAAAGAGTTCATACAAGAGGTAATCGTAATCTTGAATCTTTACATGTTGTATAAGATCCAGAAAGAATTCTAAGGAAAGGAAAAGGGAGATATCAAGAAGGTACTTCTCATTTAGAAAGGTATTTTTCCTCATATCAAGAATAATTATTGAGTCTGCAAGATATTGATTTGGATATAAAATTTGAACAGTCTCTTTTAAAATCTAAATATGAGATTGATTTAAAGAAAGTTGTAGTTGACCAAAATAGATTTCAGTCTTACCTCCTAGACTCACTTTGGAAAAACATGCAAAATACTGTAAAAACAGAAGAACAGAAACAACTAGTTCAAAATCCTCAGCCACAAATCCATAATCTTGTTTCAAACCCTCCTAGAGCTATGGCTGCTAGGTTTTCTCCACTTGCTTTACCAACTGTCTTGCATGACCTTCCACAAACTATGCTCAACGAATCACACTATATGATGGGGAGGGAAATTTTACAGCCCAACAACATGTTGACAATTTTAATGATTTTATTGACCTAGAGGAGGTAGATTATGATGATGTAAATATGAGGTTATTTTCCCAAAGTTTGTTTGGAGAGGAAAATAAATGGTTCAAAGATCTTTGTTATCACCTGCCTTGCAGTCTCCTGTGTGAGGCGGATCCAGGATGGATGGTAGAGGGGCAAGCAACTAAGGGGTGGAACCACGACTGCCTAGACTCCCAAATGGATGCTTGTCACGCCAATCAAGGTAGCCTTCATTTTATGTTATCCTAGTCCAAGACAACAATGGGGAAGACCCAGATCTACTCTCGATAGGAGAGATAACACCTAGACACCAGAATAGATCAAAAGGGGCTTTAAAGTATGTAAGGTGCAAGGTAGATGGAAACCCTAGCTCTAGGGTTTAGGTATTGGCAACTGATGGAGATGACCACTGTCTTGGGAAACGTAACTGTGACAGTGGTAAGTAAGTACAGAGTTGGGACTATCTAGTACCAAGGAGATAGACTTAGTGAAAGATAGGTGACTTGAGTTATCAATGAGTGTTGGCAAAGGGAATGGGAGGAGATCTTAAGGATGGGACTAGCGCTAGCTAGGAAATCAGTGCCTTATGTGTATTGGGCAATGGAGTCATCAACAACCCAACGCTTCAGTGAGCACACCTGGGATACACCTTGATCTATGAACCCAGAAAATAGTTGGTCTAGAGAAGCTAAGGTACAGGAAAAACCTGCTCAATGGAAGGCTAGTGCTAGGGCTTGGAAGGACAGATTTGTAGTTCTAGGGTCACCTGGATGCTAATAACTCAGCATTGAAGGAGAAATGAGGTCAGGGTGACCTGATCTATAAGTCCAAATCAGAAAATCAGCAGAAAAATCAGATTCAGACAAAGTAAAAATTTGATGAGGGGGATAGGGGGGCTGAAAACCAAATTTTTAGATCTAGGGAAAACCTGAAAGAACTAGCTCAGCATTGGGGGTGTTATGGAATGCTTAAGCCCAGATCTATCAACCTATCTTGTCAGATTTCATAAAAAGTCACTTCCGGAAAAGTCCAATTTTCAGTGAGGGCGCTAGGGCTGTTTTGGTCAAAAACTCAGATCTAGGTCAAACAGCCAAGCATTTGGACAATTTTGGGGTTGATTTGGACTATGTGGGACCCAATCTATCCGTTTGTGAAGTCAGAATTCAGAAAAAATCAAAACCCTAGCAGGTCGAATTTTCAGTGGGGGGTTATGCAGTTTTCTGGCAAAAAATCAGATCTAGGTCAAACCAGCAGGAGTTAGACCAGCGTTGTAGTTGATTTGGTGAAGGGGAGGCCCGATCTATGAAACCCAGAAATGGTTTGGCCAAATATCGGACGATTCCCAGATTTATTGCTTTTTAGAGTTTTTAGAAAAAATTGAAGTAAAGCAAGGTACAATGGAATAAGATCTGAAAAAAAGAGACTTACCTATTAGATCTTACCTGGAAAATCTTGTAGAAGTCTTTAACAGTGATGATCTTAGCTATCCCGATCAATTCTGGAAGATCCTCGTGATTTCTATGGCATATGCAAGCTCCAAGCCACCAATGCGCCCCCTACCCTGCATGAGCAAACGTCAACCATATCAGATTTTCTAATACAATATAAAGAAACTGAATGCTACAAGAAAGTAAAATGAAGTAATCATATATCACAATGAAACTAATGAAAACCCCCTGATCCAAGAAGGAGAAAACCAAGTGAGTTGAGGTCCCCCTACAAAAACGCTCCAGCCACATCGCCCTCCTGTAGACAAAACAATGATAGCGAAAAATATAGATCTCACGAGAATTTCCACAATGCTAGGAAGCTGAAGATTTTCCAATCACCATTTGAGAACATCAGATGCAAAGCAGATCCAGAAAATTTCCACAAAAAAGTCTTTATATTATTCAGATCTAAGAGCCAAAGACCCCTTACAAATGAGAAGCTCTCTCCTTTAAAGAGAAATGACAGAACCTCAATCATAACCGAATCCTAACCACTTTCAAAACGAGTGGCTAAGATTAAAAGATGAAATGTTCTAATCAATGGTTGAGATGAGCTCAACATACAATACATGGATCAATATAACCATAGTTTATCAAAGTGGACTAACCCACCCAAAAAAGGTAACCCACTCAACAAGAAATAAATGAAAGCACATGGTGGGTCCAAGGAGTGTTTGACTAACTCCCTCTGGGTGTCCCCATGGCACAATAAAATAATAAAATAATTTAATTCTTTGACTTTTGTGCCTCCTTGAGGAAATCGTGAGCCTCCCAAAAGAGCTCCAGAAAATAATATAAAAATGCCCAAAAATAGATGTGGGCCCAATCAGGGGCTGCAACTGCTGGAGAAGGTGCGGAGGACATCACTCTCATCATCATGACTCATCCCATGTCATTTCCTTGTCTCAGTAGCCCAAATCGATTTCTTCAATATCCATTTAATCATTTTTTAATCTGCCTCGAGAAACGTGATCCAACCAAAACAACCTTCTAGGGTGCCTGCGTTGTCAAAATGATCCCACCAAGCTCTCTGGGATGGGGGTACTATGGTACAAACAAGTGGCTTCACCCCCCTATGCCCATACAATGCCCTAGGAGATCCAATTGAAACATCTCCCTGCTAAAAAATATCAATCTATGAAGAAAAACTGCATCAGAAAGGCAGAATGAGCCTGATCACATCTCTAAGTGCCCGGAATTGGAAATAAACTTTTTCATTAGACTCGGAGAGTCCAAATCCATCTAAGGTGTATACTCATACCCCTCATAGGTCTCTATTTGATCATCAATCATATCCAATAAACAATATAACCATATGTGAATAACCAGACACCAATAATAACTTAGACTATATCCATCCGCTGCAAGTGTTAAAAGGTTAAGACATGCTCTACAATTCATTCAAGTAACAATCACAACAAGTAGCATTCATTTCACTGGTGGTACATCAACCAATACATATATAAGGCTTTATTTATTATTACTTAGACTTAGACTTTCAAGACTATACTCACTTCATAGTTGTAGCCAATTTGCTAGTGAAGGGTGAAAATGACAAGGCTAAGGCAAATGATGACTTCCTACTCAACATCATGTCACTTTGGACAAGGAAAGGGAATACTCACTATAACCAATGTCAGACAAACAACAACACAAGGAATGGCAGCGCCTCACAAATGGGTGAGTTGTTTAGAGAGTACGTATTCAACTTAGGCATCATGTCTACATCAAGCTTGATCCAAGTTCGTTAGGATCATCATTTTATTCCATGGCCTTTTTGGCCTATATGACCCTTTTGGGACTTCACCAGTGCTTAAAAGCACAGCTAATCACAACTTTCATCCGGGACATATTTATTTTAACAAGGTCAACAATTTTTGGCTATAACATACTTTTAACCATTGCTTTTTTGGACCTTTTCTTATACTCTTCAAGGAGTATTTTAGCATTTCATTGCTCTTGCCCTTGTTACATATGTTAAAAAACACAGTTTTATAATTTTCATTTTTCATGGGCGCATATTCAATATTTTCAATACAGGTAGTACATGAGCTTTCAGTTTTAGCCAACAACATCTCAAGTGATTAGGGGAGTTCTGCACAGTGCCAAACATCAGGACAACCGACTAGAATGATTTAGGCATACAATCCAACTCACCAAAGGCAAGTTTTGTCACCAACTCAGAGCTGAGACACAATATAAATAGGGAGGTTTGTCCAACAAAAGTTCTAACAGGGAAAAAGGTTCTCCATGTCATAAGTCAAGAAGTCATTCGGGTTGAAAACTAAACTGGAAGGTAATGGATGGGTGAAGACAATGAATGATGGAGCCAACACTAGAAAGCCAAAACAATGGTGGGAATGACTACCTCTATTCTCCCTAAGGAGGGTAAAACCAATGGATATAGATCAAGAAATTCCAAGTCTAAGTAAGGACATCAATACATAGTACAAGATACAACCAAGTCCATATAATTATGACCGTCTGATCATGATACCACAAGTCAATACATGTCACAAAAATCAGTATAAGAGCAATAATAACCATAACACAATATAAAATGATGAGTCATAATCATGCAATATAATTCATCTGAGACACCATCTGTCCAATGAGAAAGAACTGATATAAAACTGGGCATCAATGATTGCTCTGTAATGACATAAATGGCTACACCGGCCCTCAAATCTGAGTGTCCTGAGACTCGGTCCTGACATGGGAGAGTACAATAGTCCACTAATATAAACATGATCCATAAAAAATGCTCATCTCAGCATCTCATATGTAAGAGATATGGCTGAAAAATGTACTGTGTCTGAAAAATAGAATATGGTAGCCTGGCTACTATATATGTGATAACAATCTTTTTGCAAGGTCTATTCTTAATTTTGATGATTTCCAAACTCTTTTTCTGATAGATGGGAAGATAAAAAGAATCCTCTACAACTTTTGGCTCAATATAACAATATGAAAAAGGGAAATTTTGAATCTGTGCATGAGTCTTCGAGTAGGTTTATGAGGGTGTATAGTTCAATTCCTATTGATATAAAACGCCTAGTAGGAGCTGCAAAGATACATTATGTTGATGCTTTTGAAAGTGATTTTGCCTTACTATTGAGGGAAAGAAACCTATAATATCCATAGTTGGATATTCACAATTAATCTGAAATGAACGCATAATTACTAAAATAACCTACATATCTGTAGATATAAAATGATATATAAATTGATAGATAATAGGTTACAATGATGGCCCACTTTAAATATGTCTTGGGCATTGTGTATGAAGGGTCATGCCTTTTGATTCTTATTTATAATTAATTATGTTTAATTATTAACTATTTAATTATTTATTATTTTATGTTTGTTACATTTCCACTCTCTTAGAAAGGATTTGTCCTCAAAGTCTTATAATGTGGTCGCATCATTCTGTGCAATGTTGTGGATGACGACACAAGTCGATACGAACTCTTGAGTGTAGAGCATAACTTTTGATATGTGGACGGGTCAATTCACCCCAAATTGATTCTTTGTTAAACGTCACACTTTCTAAGTGAACTAACATCCTTAGAATGGAGTGCACGGGTGTCAGCGATTTCTGTAGATTGTTTACAATTCTTAAGATACTGACTGTTATGGTTTGGATGTCGATAGGGATTTTTTTCAACGTCATTTTATCTTATCAAGTTTGTGGTGCCTCTTTGGATTAATCTTTGTGTAGGTTTCTCTTCTATTGGAGCGACATCTAGAGTGATGATCTACATTGGGTCGATAAGTGTGCTTTTTTCCATAAATTGTATTTATAACGACTTTGATGTTTTGTTCTATATACCTAACTTGTTTTCTAATTGCTTATTTTCACTTTGAATCTTCTTAATAATTTCTTGCGTTTTTTCTTCGTCTTTGCGTTTCTTAAGTTGTTCCTTAAGTTCTTTATTGAGATTTAGAAGGCATTGATTTTATTCTTGCTTTTCTAGGACTTTTCCTTCGATGTCTTCATTTGAGTTGTCTACATTCTTGGTACTCTTTAACTTCTTGATCTTCACAACTAGTATTTTATTATGATTTCTTAATTGATATATTTATTCAGTATTACTTGTTAATGTTTTATTGACTTTCGTAATTTCAAACTTGTGCGCCTTTTTTGTGTCATCCTCTTTCTGTTGGAGTTCCTCAATCTGTTGCAGAAGGCGACAATTATCTATTTCTTGGCATCTTACTTTTGTCTGAATTTGCGTGATTTTGTCATCTTTGTCTTTAATGATTTTGTTTAATCGTTTTATTTCTTCTTTATTCTCAACTTCCTCTTTCATGATTTTTTGGTTTTGTAGATTTTGATTGGGATATTTTTGACTCATTAATTCCTCAATTTGAGTAGATAATCTCTCAATACGTCTTTTTAGATAATGATTTTCCCTGTCTATTAATCCCTTAGAAATGTCCAGCTTCATCATGTCCAATTTGTCCAATGCTACTTGTAGTTGGGACTGCAATTCTGATTAAGAATTCGCCATAATTCTTGACTTCTGGTGTTCTTTGACGATAGTTGGTTTTCCTTTTGACTTTTGATTTTTTTTCCCAATAACTATTGTTACAAATAATAACTATGTCTATAATACTAACAATATATTAATAAGTTAAATAACCTTTTTATTAGGCTAAATACCCTTCTTCTTCTTCTTTTTTCCAAAAATAATTATTATTTTAATAAAATAATAACTACAATATTTGTTTTTATAATAATAATTATTAATTAATTAATAATATTATTACTAATGCTTCTCTCTCTCTCTATATATATATTTCAAAATTGAAATATTAAAACTAATATAATTTAATATTGTTTTAATATATTTAATCTTTTTGTAAAACAAGTTAGGGTTTTTGAACCTAAGGAACGGTAGGTGGGAGTATGAGGATAAATAAGAATGGAAGTCGAGCAAGGAGATGGGAGAGATTTTTTTGAATGGAGTTGGAAAGCAAAACTGTGTGTTGGTTTGGTTTTTTTTTGGTTACATTTTTTTTTAACTTTTATTTTTTATTTATTTTTACTTTTCTTTAGTTTTTTTAACTTTTTTCTTTCTTTCCTTCTCTTTACCTTTTTCTTTTTCTTTTTCTTTTTAACTTTCCCCCTTTGGACCACAAGCCTGGAGTTAAAGAATTTTTTGTTCTTCTTATTTTTCTTTTAAAGATTTTGGGTCACAAACCCAAGGTAATTAAAATTGGGCCACGAGCTTCCAATACAAACAAAATAAACCATAGTTCAGCCGGAAAGAACGACTCTGATACCACTATAATATCCATAGTTGGATATTCTCAAATAATCTGGAATGAACAGATAATTACTAAAATAACCCACATATCCGTAGATATAAAATGCTATATAAAATGATAGATAATAGGTTACAATGTTGGCCTCCTTTAAAATATGTCTTGGTCATTGTGTATGAAGGGTCATTCCTTTTGATTCTTATTTATAATTAATTATGTTTAATTATTAACTATTTGATTATTTATTATTTTATGTTTGTTACAAAACCATCTAATTTACCTACTATGTTTAAAGATGCATTAGAAGTGGAGGCTAAGTTGATGGCTTATAGTAAAATGAAGTAAAGAATTTAGGCAAATAGGAGAAAGGTCAGAGAATAAAATCAACCCTCAACTTATTCTTCTTGAATAGATCCCAAATTTGATGTCATGATGAGAACTATGGAGAGACAGATGGGCATATTAGCCTTGGATAATAGACCTCAGAACATAGATCAACTTGAGCCACAAATTAGGAATCTTAATTTTAGGAGATATCCTCCCCCACATATTAGACAGAGAGATCAAAGGAACCCAAGAAATGTAGAGGACAAACAAGTAAGACCCCCTTTTCCAGATAACTATGTGGATGAAGAAGAGGAAAATGATCCTATGGATAATCAGATGCATCATTTTGATGATGTAGATTCTAAGATATATCAGACAAAATAAGAACATAACATGTTTGCTTAGGAGGAGGAGTGTAATACTTTTGAATTGGAGACATAACAATATCAAAGAGGGTATCAAAATGTTGTGAATGATCTCCAAAGGAAATTGAACTTGAGAAACAGAGATGCAATTGTAATTAAAGGAAGGCTTCCTTCAAATCAACCTTCCACTAGTCAAGAAAATAAAGAAAAACAAAGAGAGGACATTGTAAATAAAGTCCCAGAAAACAAAAAAGAAATACCAAAAGAAAATGATAAAACGATTTTCCCCTTTAGTTTGCAAAATGAGATATCAAAAATAAAAATTTCCATTCCTTTCAATGAACTGCTAAAAACAATGAGTACAGAAAGAAAATCACTAGAATAGCCAGAAATGATGGAGAATGCCAGCCTAATACATTAGAGCTAAATGATGATGCCCCAACTTTTTTTTGGCCCTAGAATAGAAGACAGTAATGAAGAAGATGTTTCACCCTTCTATGTGAGCCTGAATGATCATGATATGATCCTACATAATGCCATGTTAGATTTAGGTACTTCACATAATTTGTTGCCAAGAGTGGTAGTTGAAAGTTTGGGATTGGAAATTACAAGGCCATAAAAATATTTATTTTCTTTTGATTCCATAAAGGTTAAGTGTTTGTGGTTGATCAAGGATTTGGTAGTTACTCTTGCCCATATTCCCACTAAGAGTATTATCATGGATGTAGCGGTTGCTGACATTCCCCCAAAGTTTGGTATGTTGTTGTCTAGGTCATGGGCTTCAAAGCTGAAAGGACCTCTGCAAATGGACATGTCCTATGCAACAATTCCACATTTTGCAGAACACATGAAATAATACAGAGAGAAAAGACTGGTTTATGTGGTGATTTGTCAAGAAAGACCTCACAATCATCCCATTTATCCAGTTGATACTGATTTTGAGTCTTCCATTTTTTATAATGATTTTCATATTGAAGAAGACCTACCAGTAGTAGATGAGCAGAAAGAAGATAAAGAGTTTGATAAGAGACAAGAAGCCTAAGAACATAAGCAGGTTGCTGAAGGAGTATGGACCATGTATTTTGATGGGTCAATAAGTAAAGAGGGAGCTGGTGCAGGTGTCTAGATTATTTCTCCATACAAAGATTTTAAAGTTTATTATTTTAAGTTAACATTTGAGTGTACAAATAATGTAGCAGAATATGAAGCCTTTCTCGTAAGATTAAATGCATTGAAAGAGTTGAAATCAAATAGAATAGATGTTTATGGAGATTCAAAATTAGTTATTAATCAAGTAAATGGTAGCTATTAGACCAAGCACCCCGGGATGAGGGCATACGTAAATTAAGTTTGGGATATGTTTGGGAATTTTTTCAATAAACATAGAGTAATGGTAATTCCAAGAATATAGAACAAGATAACATATTCTTTGGCTACCACTGCTGTAAATTTTAAAATTCATGTTTATTTCTTTCTTTTCAACTTCCCATGAAGAAAGCTCACTTTTATGCACCCAAAATTGAGAGAAAAAATCCCAAAATACCCAAGTATTATTACCTAGGGTATAACAATTATGTAAACAAAATGGTGAAATAAGTTAAATGTTAAATGATAGGGGAGTGAGAGATAATAATGAACACGGAGTAATGAATAATAGTAGCCATATGACGACATAGACTTAAGGGAGTTTTAAGGTCTCACACACGTGCATACAAGAGTTTTACTATAAGTATTTCGTATTAAATACTTAAGAGAGTAAATAAATAATAATGAAAACTCCTATAAAAATGAAACTTACGTAAATGCATAGCATTGACAGGAAGGTCGAGGGTTTTTACCTAAAGAGTTAATAGGCGCAATTCCTGAAACCATAGTCTTCTATAATGACATATGGGCCTAACTAGTTTGGTTTTCACTTTCCTTTGGATTCTTTGTTTATCAAAGTCTTTGGATTTATTCAAAGAACCAAGTCTTCAAGGGAGAAGTTATGAGAGAGGACGTGCTTTTAATAAGCATGAGTCATGTATTTTTTTAAACATAAGTGCATTCTAAGTTCTGAACTATTTATCTAAGAGATCAAGCTTAGCTAGATGGGCAGTATGACGATCTTAGTATAAGATTACATACTAAAGATAAATCCTAAGAAAACGAACTATGACCTCTAGGGGGAGAACTACTTTGATTCCATAGACAAGGGAGAGAGGAGTGGTGCTAACTGGTATGTGAATTAAAGTGGGCTAGCCTATCTATAGGGCTGGGTAAAATTGGATATGCCAATCACATCCTAAAAAGGCAACTATACAGTTGATAATATGAAGCAAGGTATTGTTGGTAGCCTCGACTTCACCATTACCTTGTAGGTAGTAGGGGGAGAATAACTTCGAGGTTATGCAATATTGTGTCAATAGTTATATAACTTTCAAGAAATAAAATTGGGTCTTATATTTGTGATGATAGTACTATTGACACCGAATTAGGAAATAAGATGATAGTGAATGAAGTAAGCTATGACACCTCCTTAAATATTAGTGAGCGACATGGCTTTAACCCATTTAATGAGGTAAGCAGTACTTATGATGAAAAAATTATGGCCCTTAAAGAATAGAGTAAAAATGCCTCTCCTGTTGGTCGAGCTTGCTTACGCATCCTCCAATTTGGTAAAAAACCCGTATGGCAAAAGGCTAAGGTGACTCGATGGGAATTATTTGACGTGAAGAAGCATGAATGAGGTTTACATTTCGTTTTACATGCAACACATCGAGTGACATACTGATGGATGTCTTCTCGCATATAGGACCAATAATAACCCATTCACAGGAGCTTAATATGAGTGTCCTATACATCAAAGTGACTATCACAAATATCATCATGAGCCTCAATGATGAGGTCAACTAGTTTATAAGAGGGGTTAATTAAACGAATCATTACTTAATAAAAACCTCTTTTAAAAAGGAGGCTGCCTATTTAGACATAACGGGTAGCTATCTTAGCTAGGAATTTTATCACAATTCTAGGGGATTAGTATGGGAACTTTATAGTGTTTAGGTATTCTTAGATATTTGTAAAGTTGGCCCAGGCTGAGAGGACTATTAGAGGGAGGGAGATTACTCATTTGGGCAAGATTCAATTTTAAGGAGGAAGGGATTGATTCCATTGAAGTGACAATATACATTGTGCCAACTCATAGCACCATCAACGGTAGGGTTAACATAATAATCTTGCACGATGACAGTTAAGTTATAGATTTGTTCAACCATAGAGCCATCCATTACATCGTTCCCGGGCTCGACGTATTTGGTCCTTTGGTTGGGCCAACAGGTTGAATCACATAGATTGTAAGACACTTGATATTACTTCTGCATTACAATAAAGTCACTTTTCTTTTATTGTAGATCAAGGAGGGCCTCCACAACATGTAAATTAGCAACATCAGTGAACTGTATTTCTATATAAATTTGTACTTGGATTCGCTGCTAATGAATCCTTTGCCCTTGGAGCTTTTCCCGTTGCTATATCTGTTTCTGAAGGATCCACCTATTGAAACACACATTGTAACCTTTGTTTCTCTCTCCACCTCCGTTTCCTGTTTGTTTCTCTCTCCACCTCCACTGCCTGTTCTACTGCTGCCTATGCCTTTTTTAGTGGTGGATCATAGCTCTTAATTTCACTTCGGATCGATGGGATCAAAATGGTCTAAGAAGCACTTAATCTTTCCGCAACCCCTAGAAACAAAGCCAACACTCTTTAATATAACCCCTTTGAAGGAAAGAAGTTGTTGCTTACTAGTAGTATATGTAAATGTAGATATGTATGTGTAGTCGTATATGTTGTATTCCTTTTTAGATTAAAAACCCTACTACAATTTTAGATGATCAATGATCAAGTAGGGAGAAGGAGGGAAAAAAACCTAATCGAGGCTTTACCTCCTCTATATATGTGGGATATCTAATTTTTGACTTGTTTCTAACGGGAAAGAAGGGTGATTTTTACCACTTCCTGTCGTTGATAATTCGGTAGCAGTTTTCATTTGTGTTATAAATCCTTTGGATTGAAGCCCTTCACTAGGAAGGAGACTCTCACGTCTCTTCATAGTGAGCCGACCTATTCTCTGTTTCGATCCAAATCCTAGCCCAATAAATGAAAATGAATGAGTAGCTTTTCAGGCATCGAATTAACTCTCCCTCAATATTACGTTAGCTCAACCTACCACGTAGTGTTTTAGTGTTCCAAGCGACCAGAGGGTAGAGGTAAGGGAGTATATATAAATGGGGCGATGACCAACCAATGGGTTTTTAGGGCATCAGATCCATGACCTTGGGCATGCATATACTAGCCTCGAAAGATCCTTTCTATAGCGAGGTTAGGTACAGATTCCACATTACCACCTAACAACATCTGTTGTTTAAAATATCTTGATCGCCTGACATCTCGAACCAATATGGGTAAGGTTAAGTCCCAAACTCTCTGTAATATCAGATGGATAATAGTTAGTTATTAGCCAGTTAAGGGGGAACTCCGAGGAACTTCGTTTGGTTTATCCCCTCGCTAGCTCGCCATCGTAGCCGACCAATAAGCCGCTTCCCCCGTCGTTCTATGCGCACACAAAAATATGAAAGGGGATTAGTAGGAGCAACCATCACCACGCAATGAAGTTTCCAAATATCAATTTATTTAATGGAATGGTAATATGCAGATCCATTTATGGTCTATAATATAACTATGGTCTATAATATAAGTGGTTTTCTCTATACAATATGAGGATTGCTAAGCGGCCTTTAGATCACTCCACCCCGGGTTTTTAGAATAGTGCGGCCAATTATTCAAATTATTTCTTTTTAGAATTACTCCCTTTATTTTTAGTAAACAGAAAAATGCCTTTCCTTATGTACTCATGTGCCAGAACTTTTAATATATCTTAATGGGGGACACTTTCTTATAAAAAAGGAAATGGGAAAACAATCTATCTATGAGCTAGCTTGATCAGAGATGGAATAAGACTATACCGATTTATTATTTAAAACAGATCGCTCAGATCAAGGGATAAATAAAGAGATAATAAGCGGTTAGGCACGAGTATCCATATTATAGTAAAACCTCGGCACTATCTAATAACTTAGATTGAATTTCTCAAATGAATAAGAGGGGATGTGGGGGCAAACCTTTAAAGGGATGAGCACTATAAAGTGCGTATCTAGAGCATAAAACCTATCTAGATGGATGAGGCGGCTTGTGGTCGAGTGTTTCTCCCAGCCCAACTCCCCTTTATATATAATAACTGGTATCCTAATGGGGGGCTACTGAGATATATAGCCCTATTATTATTTTATTAAGGGAAGAGCCCTCCTTTCTTATTTTTGTAGTTTATTTCTGAGTATGAAGTTATAATCGTGTCATGTGGGTGTCGCGTTGCCCTAAAATGAATGGATTGTGAATCTCGTCTCGAACTGATAATCAGGTCATTTAAATCGTCCGAGCTAACGAGTTGGTCATCGATACTCCCCCTGCCCCAACTTGGTAATCGGGATAAAGTAATCGAGACTGGTTCAGATAGAAATCAAATCATTATTTGTCAGTCACTGCATGAACTGGTCTGGTCATTTCAGATCGGTCCCAGGACGATCACTCACTATTGGTAACTCACTTGATCCCCATACCCAACCCTCCCTCTACTTTCCTACGGGTGACACGACCCGACCCACCTCATGGTGGGAAGCGTTGGACTTGAACCCACACTCCTCTCCTTTTGTGCGTGCGAGAAGTATTTGTTAGGAACCTCCAATTGCGACACCGGATCTGATCCGCCACAATCACCATTCTTTCACGCTTTATAAGAACCATTGCCAAGCTATTATAGGGAAGGAAGGGCTATCTCGATCGCGTAGGCTCGCTCCAGGTGAAGCTATCTCAATCACGCCATCGTCTAGGGCAGTGTTGTACCGAGGAAGATAGGTGCAAGGAGATTAAATTAGGTCAAATGAGTGCTTTCGGGGCCTGCCCATTATAGACATATTGGAAGATCCCTTAGAAGCAAGGTTTTCTATTCATTGATTCCCCTACGACATGGCTTGGGATTTGGCAGATCCCTCACTAGCAAGGCTCATTGGTAAATCTCTTTCCTCTACCAGCATGGCTCTTAATCCAGTTAATCGCCCAACTTGTTAGGCATGGTCCTGCAGATTCCTCAGAGGTATGCTTGGGGAAAAGAAGTCACCCGACCTTTTAGGCTCATTTCAAAGTATCTATGAGCGGCTAGTTATCTGGTCACAAACAAAATCCTTCTTTCCCAAGCCTATCCGATGATTTCCTAAATTATTGAAGACCATCAACTTCTCTGGGAAGGGGGGAAGAAGTAGGTGAGGCTCATTCCTTCTGGCTGTTTTTTCTAGCCTCTTTCCATCTATCTCTCCATAAAACCATTTCCAGAGGTTCAGTGGTTAGGTGGTTGCTGGAGCTCCCACACAATATGCCTGACCCGTTATACTACATGGCTTATTGGCTATATCCATCCTCTATAGTCAGTATCGACATTATACCTCAACCTATTAGATAAATACCAACCAAGCAAACAATGGTTAGTTCAGACTGGAAAGGAATGGATTAGGATTTATTGTCAGGTAAACACCCGCTGCTAAAACACGAAGAAGGGGAGTAGACCGTTATATGTATATGCTAGGATAGGGGGGGTATGTGGGGAGAGTAATTGCATCAGGTGATGACCAAGATGGATGAATGATGGATTGATAGAGAGTGAGGCAGGGCAGTTAGAAGCTTAGGCAAATGCCGGGATCAATTGTACTTTATTGGGGCACGAAAATGATCACACTTAGGTGCCACTTTCAGCCAACGCTTTGAAGGAACCATTTTGAGTGGGTTGGGGCCTAACCTGAAAAGACAGCAGAGCTAGAAGCCTTTTATTTATTCCCCTCAAAGAGCAGATCTTCAGCCTTTCAATATCAATATATTTCCCTCCTTACATTAGTCCAAAGAGATGATGAAAAATGGGTCTACACAGTTCCATTAAATGGGGAAGTAAGGTCTTTCCAATACCAACAATCAATGGGAAGTATTGTCCTGCTAATAAGCATGGTTCCTTGCCATCCTTAAAGACAAGCAATAAGCTACGATTCTATAGTTATGTCCGGAGAGTAAGGCCAAAAATAAAAATATAGAGGGTAAGCACGTACGCCCCTAGTGTTGGTGTGACCTTTAAGGTAACTCGGTATGTAGGGACTTCAATCACCGCTCACTACCAGATAGAAGCACATTATCGACAGTCTTCTTACCATACGTGCAGTCTCCGCCATCCAAAAAAATATATCCATGCATGCGCAATGTCTCGAGGCAAGCGTCGTATCAATGCGAGCTCTCCTTCCTTGCTCTCCTACTTAAGATCTCCAAAATAATAACATTTATATCCATTTTCTAATGAAATTCCTTCCCATTCTTATCCAATATTATCTGTTTCATGATCGATATATTATTATATCTCAAATTACCTTCAATAGTTATAGGCATAACCCAAGGGAATAGACCAGCTCTATATAGATAGTGGACTCATCTTTCCTAGAGTCAGTCTTTCATCCAGAGGGAGGGGAATAGACTAGCTCTAGAGAGGGGAATATAAGATCCTCACCCAAAGATAAATAAGTAGGAGCAATTGATATTTCCTCGATTTATTATAGTTACCAATAAGGAAAGAGAGAGTAAAAGAGTCAGGAAAGAACTAGAGTAAGGAAAGCCTACTTGTTGGAGCAGAGTCCCGCAGCTACAGGAAAAGTTGCCATTTTGGCGGATAGACAGCTTTGGCGAAGATGAAGAGATAAGGTAAAGCTACAACGCCGTAGCATGTTTCTAGCTGCAGAGCAGAGCCAGAAACTATGACTACCAGGATAGCGAAGTCAAAGGAGACGACAGTACCTGAGTGGCCGAGAAGAGAGAGCTCAACAACTGCATTGAAGGCAGCGGCGAAGATAGGAGGGCTCAGCTACCCTCATAAAGGAAAAGGAGCGATGAGGCCGAGGTGTTGAAGACGAAGGACAGAAGACGAGAAGCGGTGCATAGTACCCATGGTCAGTGACGGGAAGCATGGAAGACTGCAGAGAGCAGTGGTGTGACGGAAAGCAGCTACCCCAAGTACAGATATGCCGACTGTCACTAGTTAGGGTTTTGGGTTACTGTTGGGACATGCCCACAGTGTTGTAATGGCGAGACCTTCGGGCCGCCTATAAAGGGATGTATTGAGTATTGTAAAAGGTTGGCATTTTGGGCATTTTAAGCCATCCAGCTAGTCAGATTATCAGTAGTCTGTTAGCTCACTGTTATTTTGTATTGTAACAATCTGCAGGGATTGAGAGAGAGAGAGAGAGAGAGTGAGAGTATATTGTAAGAAGGCAATATAGAGAAGAGATCTAGGAGAGAAGGGCTCTAGGCTGTGTGCGGAGTTACCCAGAAGATCTCTAGCTGCATATGCGGTGCAGCAGAACTGTGTACCTCTCTCAAGTTATAATATAGAAACACAGTTTTGTGAACGTAGCTTCTACCCTGGAAGTGAACCACGTAAAATCAGAGTGTTATGTGATTGATTCATGTGATTGTATTTGCTTGTTGTATCTGTCATTCATTATATGAAATTTGCTTACAGTAAATGTATGTATGTATTATTCAGTTCGCAGCAAGATAAAAGGATAAATGCAAGTTGAAGTCTTTAAGTATTCTGTATAAGAGTTTGTCTCAGTTTCACTCAAGACAGTTAAGAGTCGCAGTGTAAAAAAACCTTGTGTGTTAAGTCTTGTAAGCTGAACCCCAGTAATGCTAGGTACGCTGAGTCGCAGTGGTAGGATATCACAGGGAGGTGATATCGCACCATCAAAGGAGATGTGGTGCGCGATACCGCGGGTTAAGGATCAAGCGTAGGAGAAATTTACGTGTTGCCCAGGACGCAACGATGTGATAAGGGTTAGAGTCATCGTGAGTAAGAGGAAACTGCGCATCGCAGAGAGGAGAGAGACATCTCGCAGGCTAAGAAGAGCTGTGAGGTGCACACAGGACGCCATACAGAACCTGGTCAAGACACTTGAGTCTTTGGACAACCCATTAGGATCACTTCGGGTGAGACTTTAGGCCGCTCCGCAGTCTGTCGCCGAAAGGGTGAGTGAGCTAGGGGTGTTGTTGGTTCATTATAGTAAACCCGGGTCTGCCCAGCGACCAACAAATGGTTCCGTTGCCGGTTTTGAACAAACTGAGCACTGATGTTCTGGTGGCGTCCTACTAGAGACGAACTCAATGAGTGGGTTGTGTCTAAGGAGAAAGATTTTGCCGAACGAGAGAACAAGAGTCCTAGACTGAGTACAGAGGACTGGTTACAAAAACATATCGTTACAGACCTGCATGCGATATTTTTTGCGACCTTTGGAAACGAGCTTTACGACTGGCTATCAAAGTTGACTGATACGAGCATATTCAAGAAGAAAAGAAACATTTTCTGGACACCGGAGGTGATTCAGACTGTGAAGAACCTTGATAATCCCATAACGAGGACAGTAGACTTCTGGCTTGCGAGTGTGCTAGAAGGCTTCGTCACAGAGTTTGCAGTTGTCCAGAGAAAAAGCTTCAGCGAGGTTGAACGGTACTTCTTCAAAGGATATCGCGGTAAGTACCTAAAATCTTTAAACTTGTCCATTAAGATGTTATTACATGAAAAAGGAACAATGGATCTATTTTCAGATGAATAAGTAAACATAGTAATGTCCCAAGAGTTTGAAAGTGATTTTGATGACATTGGACGTACACGTAGTGGAAAGAAATACAAAGTAGATTTCAGATCTCCCATATTTGGAGACAGTTAAGATAGTACTAGACAACAGAGTCATAACCATACAGACAGAACAGAAGGGGGTATCTCTTACCACCCTTATACCCCACAGAAACAGATCGGGACTCAGAACAATCCTGTAGGAACTCCATCTAGTAGCTCGTAGACAGTACATACTACTGCTACATCACCTCCACCTACACCACCAAGTGGTAGTAACACAGCAAATAAACATCCACCACGCAGAAATAGAATGGGGGATGATATGAAGCTACCTATCTTTAAGGGTACAGGGGCAGAGGACCCAGAGCAACACTGGTTTCTATGTGAAGCCGTGTGGACCATTAAAGCAATCAATGATGATAATATTAAACTTGTATAGTTGGTCACCACACTGAGAGAACGAGCCTTAACAGGGTATATGAAGTATCCCTCAGCGGTCCCCAGAACCCTTGTCCAGGTCAAGACCGCCATGATTAAAGAGTTTAAGAAACCTAAGTCTGAGTCACAGTGCATTACAGAGCTTAAAGACATCAAACAGTTACCTACAGAGTCAGTGTGGGACTTTGATCAGAAATTTAAAGCCCTTATAGACCAAGTCAGCTTTGAGTTTGCACCGGAGCAACATAAGGAATGGTTTATTGCAGCACTGCTCCCTCACATCAGACTACCATTAATGCAGCATAAACTCCAGACGCAGGACGATGCGTTGGAGATGATGATGAAACTAGAGGCTTCACCTCTAGCTGAAACCAGCACAGGTATGACAAACCTGCAAAACCAGTTGGCTAATCTCACGATACAGATGCATGAGCTTAAGAAAGGGAAAGAGGTTGCGCAAGACATATGGTGTGTAAAGTGTAAAGCACAAGGCCATACTAAAGATAACTGTCCGGTATTTGTAGAATATATAGCAACTGGGGCTCCTAACCCCTTACCACAGACCCACGGGCCGTGGTGTGAAATATGCAAAACAAGAGGACATCTACCTCACCAGTGCCCTCTACTTCAGAAGTACGTGCAGACACCTAAGAACTTATACTGCGTCTTCTGCAAGTCCGTAGGCCATGATGAACATGATTGCCGAGCCTATGATCTCATGGTCGAGAGCAAGCAAGACTTGTACAAAGTCCAATAAGAAACACAAGGTCCAGCAGCAGGACCACAGCATGATCCGGCTTATGATGGCCGTGGAGGAGGATTCAGAGGACGAGGACGTGGAGGAGGCTTTGGCCGTGGTCGCGAACCAGTCACTTGTTACAACTGTGGAGTTGTAGGACATTATACTAGGGACTGTCAAAGCCCTACTACCACATGTAACTATTGCAAATCTTACGATCACGCTATAGAAGACTGTCCTACTTTGATAGCTAAGATCAGAGAACCTAAGCCAACAGTACACCAGAACATCCAGCTTATTGCTGCTGAGCAGGAAGAACTAGAACCAAGAGTCAACATTGTGACTCGCAGCGGTGCTTCCACCAATGGGACATCGCAGGATACTGAAAAGACCACAGGTCAGGAGTGGGTGCGTAAAGCTCCTAACAAAGCAACACCACTTGACCTACAGAAGAATAAACAGACATTTCAGGAAGCTAAGACTTTCTTTGATGACCCTATGCAATCAGGATCGCAGGTACCGCCGTCTAGGGGCGTACCGCAGCAAGCACCTTGTGGCGTTAGCCCTGAACATATATCGCAGGCTACCACATCGGGCGCTTGCGACGAGGACGAGTTGGCAGGAAGTGTACAATCCTTCCTGCGGAGTTGTTTAAAACTTGTAAGAAATGAGCAAGCTATTGGAGAACTTCAGCACATCATAGATCAGTGTCAGCCATCTTCTTCTGTGAGCAGTGCACAACGTGCTGTTCATAATATTATGGGACATACAAGAA
This sequence comes from Pseudotsuga menziesii, assembly GCA_001517045.1. Classification (NCBI taxonomy): domain Eukaryota; kingdom Viridiplantae; phylum Streptophyta; class Pinopsida; order Pinales; family Pinaceae; genus Pseudotsuga; species Pseudotsuga menziesii. The sequence continues at coordinate 70,570 of LPNX011136159.1, read as the reverse complement.
CAGGAAGAGAGATGTGACTCACAGCACAGGTTGGAGAATTTGAAATGGACGAGGTGATCCTAGATCTAGGATCAGAGGTAAATGTTCTGACTAAGCAAACATGGGAACAGATGGGTAGCCCTAAATTAGTCAGATCACCTATCCATCTCAGATTAGCTAATCAGCAGCGGGTATCACCCCTGGGTCGATTATCGCAGGTGCTAGTTGACATTGACGGAGTTCGCAGCTCTGCGGACTGTGAAGTTATAGAAATTATTGGCGATAGTAGACCATATCCAACACTACTAGGCATTGATTGGGCGATCGGTAACATGGCCGTTATCGACTTAAAGGGAAGACAAATGACCTTTGAGGACGCGCAGATCCGGGTCATCGCACCGTTAGATCCTCTTCAGGGTCCTAGATACATTGAACCTATCAGAGCAAAGGAAGAGGCACGTAACATGGACAGTCTCTATCAGATGACTGTGAACCAGAGCGACTACATCAACCCAACCGCAGAAGGAAACATTAGTTGGCAATGCGACAGCTCATGCGCATCGGATTCGGATGTTGGTCTAGAGAACTGGCAGAACAGACTTTACGAAGTCTCAGCGCGCAGATGTGCGTACATGACTAAGTCACTGCGATGGATTGGCGCAGAGATCAACGAGATTCCATCATTTCATGGTCTAACAGATATCCAGGACTTTCTTACGTAGTTTGAACAACAAATTCCTCACGAGCAGAGGATCGCAGCTATGGACCTTGCAGTACGAGCCACACCTACAAGATGGTGGTATGCACATAAAGAGAATATCGCATCATGGGATGATCTTAAGAGATTGATGGCGATCAGATTCTCTACCGATAGAGAGTATGTCCAGCAGAGATACACAAGAGAAAGTGACCCTAGGTCACATATTCAGACATGTGAACAGAGTTGGTCGGACATTCCCGAGGATGAATGGGTTCACCAATTCATTCACACTTTGGACACAGCTCCACGGAACTGGTACACAGAGACTGAATTGCACAAGGGAACGACTACATGGCCACTTCTAATAGACAGCTTTCTACTTACCTTCGCTTTTGAATCTGAGTATCCAAATGTTGATCAGGCCCTAGATGTAATAAAGGTTAAGATATTTGAGGATTGTACCCTATTAGTACATACTCAACCTGAGTGGGCCATCCAGTTAGAAGAGGCGCTAGAGTGTTATAATTTTGCATCAGAACCAGAGGAGGAGGGTGAGGATCCTCGCAACATCAACATTCCGGAGTCAGAAGGGACTTGTGATGTTGATGGACCGCAACTACAGATTCCAACAATCACAGAGCCGATCAAGATTAAAAAGATCAATATTGGCACAGACACAGAACCAAAGTTTGCCTCTATTGGAGACTGTTGGACCGATGAAACAGTGGGACAGATTGCAGACTTGCTACATGACTATCAGGACCTATTTTCCACCAAGTTCATAGAGATGAAGGGAATAGTTGGAGACCTAGGAGTAATGAGGATACCATTGAAAGAGGATGCTAGACCAGTTAAGCAGCGTCCATATAGATTAAATCCACGCTACAAAGAAAAAGTTAAGGATGAGATCGATAAGATGCTAGAAGCGGGCATCATTGAGCCCATAGAAGAAAGCGAATGGGTTAGTCCCATGGTCGTGTAAGAAAAGAAAACCAAATGAGACATCAGGATCTGTGTCGACTTACGTAAACTCAACGACGCATCGCTTCATGATCCCTTTCCGACACCTTTCACTGATGAAGTACTAGACAATGTGGGAGGACAGGAGGTCTACTCCTTCACTTATGGCTTTTCAGGCTATCACCAGATCAGAATCCACCCAGAAGATCGACATAAGACCACGTTTGCAACAGAATGGGGCTCATTCCAGTATATGGTAATGCCCTTTGGTCTTAAGAATGCGCCAGCTATATTTTCTAGAGTAGTAGTTGCTGTATTTAAAGAATACATCCATAAATTCCTAGAAGTTTATTTTGATGATTGGACTGTATTTGGATTAATTGACAAGCACATAGGAGATTTAAGACTGATGTTAGAGAAATGTAGGCAGTACTAGATTTCTCTGAACTTGAAAAAATGTATATTTTGTGCGCCATTCGGTATTTTGTTCGGTCACATTGTCTACAGGCAAGGCTTGATGGTAGATCCCGCAAAGATTGCCATCATTGTAAATCTCCCCGCACCCAACTCAGTCAAACAATTGAGGACAGTACTTGGTCATACTGGGTACTACAAAAAATTCATCAAGGGATACGCCAAGATTACAGCACCGATGGAAAAACTGTTAAAGAAAGATGTAAAATTCCTATGGAACGAGGAATGCCAACAGAGTCTAAACACACTTAAAGAGAAGATGGTTACAACACCCATATTAGTATTTCCAGACTGGACTAAGCCGTTTCATGTACATGTGGATGCATCTGGCATCGCACTAGGGGTTGTTTTAACGCAACCAGGAGAAGGAGGTATCGATCATCCTATCGCATACTCCAACAGAAAGCTATCGACAACAGAAAAGAACTACACCACCACAGAAAGAGAAGGCTTAGCTATGGTGTACGCGCTACAGAAGTTCAGGCACTACCTGTTGGGTGCCTCGTTCAAGATGTTTACTGACCATTCCACATTGAAGTATCTGGTCAATAAGCCAGTGTTAGGGGGAAGAATCTGCAGATGGTTACTCCTCTTTCAGGAGTATGATTTTGAAATCATTGTCAAACCAGGAAGATTGAACGCTAGACCTGATCATCTGTCACGAATAGACTCAGGAGAAGAGCCAAGTAGCCTAGAGGACAATTTTCCAGATGCACAGTTATTCTCTATCCAGATCACATATGAGTACTATGCTGATATCATTCACTTTCTCACCACAGGAAGGGCACCTGAGGAGTTTACCAAGTATCAAAAGAGGCAGTTGGTTGTTAAAGCAGCAGACTTCACCCTGATCGCAGGACATTTATACAAGTTAGGTCCAGATGAAGTCCTGCGCAGATGTGTGATGCCGCATGAAAAAGAGGCTATTATTAGAGAAGCACATTCAGGTACCGCAGGAGGTCATTTCGCAGGAAAGCCAACTGCGCAGAAAATCCTGACCGCAGGATTATGGTGGCCTACGTTACACAAAGACACTAAGGACTTTTGCAGATGCTGCGATATCTGCCAGAGGGTAGGAAAACCTTCACGACGAGATGAAATGCCGCTGCGACTGCAGGTTACGTTGCACGCATTTGACAAGTGGGCTATAGACTTTGTGGGTCCTATCAACCCACCAGGAAAACGAACTGGTGCGAGATATATCATCACTGGAACATAGTACCTCACCAGGTGGGCAGAGGCCAAAGCAGTAAGAAATTGTGATGCTGCTACAGTCGCATAGTTCATTTTTGAAAACATCATCACTAGATTTGGATGCCCAGTAATTTTGATGAGCGATCAAGGCACAAACTTCTTGAATCGCACCATTGAGGCCTTGACGGAAGAATTCTAGACACAGCACCATAAGAGCACTCCCTACCACCCACAAGCTAATGGTACGGTGGAGGCCTTTAACAAGATTTTAGAAAATGCTCTTACTAAGATCTGCAACAACCAAAGTAATGATTGGGACCTCAGAGTTAACGGTGTATTATGGGCATATAGGACTACATGCAAGAAACTTACAGGACACACACCTTTCAGCTTGGTGTATGGACAGGAGGCTGTTATGCCTATGGAGTATATTCTTCCCAGTTTAAGAATTACTCAGATCACTGGAATGGCTGATATAGACACGGTGCAGGAAAGGCTAGCACAGTTGCTTGCCTTAGAGGAAGACAGATTCATCGCCGGATTCCATCAGAAAGTGTAGAAGGCACGAGAAAAATCTTGGCATGATAGACACATTAAGAGTAAGACTCTTCAGATCAGAGACCTAGTACTCCTCTATGACAGTAAATTTCTTAAGTTTCCAAGGAAGTTCAAGACGCATTGGTTGGGGCCATATCAGATACAACAAGTTACAGAGGGAGGAGCCGTTCAGCTCAGCAAACTAAATGGGGAACTTCTTCCCACGATGATCAATGCCAGTAGGCTTAAGCTCTATAGTGACAGCCACTCCACCTCTCAGCCCTAACTCAGAGTCGCGAACGGTGCAGATGTCCAGTGTAGTTGAAAGGAGGCATCGCATCGGGAATTAGTCTACACCGGCAGGTATTCTAAATATAAGGGATCGCATAAGGACGGTTCATTTTGTGAAAAAAAACCCCTTAAGTTTGTTTTGAGCAAGTGATGCAGTGTGGCATCGCAGCAGTGCGATGTTCTCTGTGCCACATACCCAGTTTTTGTAACGAGACAGAGGGCTAGTCAAGTCACCTTCTGACAGGCAGTTAATGAAGAAATGACCGGTATACCTTACTGTAGATTTGGCAACAACATAATCAATTTTCCAGATTTGGCAAATCTTCGACGAGACCGGCGCCTGCATACACACGCTTCGAGGGAAATTGATCGGATTTCAGCATTTATTGAGGATCGGGATGATGGGTGTGGTCTCGTCCAAGCAATTAATACGATCGATGGGTTCAGTCTAGATGACCATTGTGTCCGGGATTATTGCCTTCAACATAAAAGCAGAAATTATTCATCCGGGAGGGTTACATTTGCAAAGATCCGATAGCTATAGAGTGCATTGTTAAGTTTTCCCTGTGCAGAGCTAATTTCGTTACAGAGTGCTGTAATTTCCATAGTTTTTAGCCATTGCCAATCCAAAGTATAACACCAAGGGGGTTCTGTCCGAGGAGGAACCTTTAGAAGAAATTCTGAGACGCTTCGAGTATGGTGGCCGTATGTCCGCTATGGCGACGCCGCCCAGTGTTGTGAAATTAGGAACATCACAGGTCAGACAATTTCCAAGGATGAGGAGTCAAGCACAGGATGTAGAAGATGTCATCAAAGTCTCTGCTGAAGAGAAGAAGAAAGTTGAGCCGATCACTAAAGATAAGAAAACAGAGCGGAGGAATGATGAGAAGAAATCTCCAGCCAGGAAGAAAGTAAAAATGAGAAAAATATGGCAACGGGAGAAGGGAGATGACCTATCTCATCAGCTAAGAGAAGAACCAGAGGTTCCAAAGGTCAAGAATGAAAATATGCTGAACCCAAGCAACGTGAATACCTGGAGCGAGTGGCTGAGAAGAAAAGAGAAAGGGAAAACAAACCGAACAAGCAGAACTTCAAGATGCAGACAAAGGCTTGCTCTTGGAACGAAATTCCTAGTTTGTATACCTTTCGCATAAGTAGGCTCCAGACTGAATGAAATGTTTGAGAACGATGGAAGATACAGATTTTCCTTGTGATAAAAGTTGTAACCCAGATAAAGAGGAAAGGATATATGTGGAAGACTTCTCAAAACCTGAAGATCCTTAAAAGGTCTCAGGAGCGACGAGAGCGAGAGCATGATTGAGGGCAGGAAAGATAAGAGAGCCCAACGAACTAAGTTACAGAAACTATAGAGAGCGTGTCATAGCTATGGAGAACGAAGTCGCAGGACTTCGGGACAAGCTTCAGCGCACTTCGTAGGAAGCCAAGGAGAAGCTACAGCAGGAGAAGCCTGTTGGTGGTGGCTCGGGGACGAGCCACAAGTAAGTGTTAGGGGACTATTGGAGCAGAGTCCCGTAGCTAGAGGAAAAGCTGCCATTTTGGCGAATAGACAGCTTTGGCGAAGATGAAGAGATAAGGTAAAGCTACGACGCCGTAGCATGTTTCTAGCTGCAGAGCAGAGCCAGAAACTATGACTACCAGGATAGCGAAGTCAAAGGAGACGACAGTACCTGAGTGGCCGAGAAGAGAGAGCTCAACAACTGCATTGAAGGCAGCGGCGAAGATAGGAGGGCTCAGCTACCCTCATAAAGGAAAAGGAGCGATGAGGCCGAGGTGTTGAAGACGAAGGACAGAAGACGAGAAGCGGTGCATAGTACCCATGGTCAGTGACGGGAAGCATGGAAGACTGCAGAGAGCAGTGGTGTGACGGAAAGCAGCTACCCCAAGTACAGATATGCCGACTGTCACTAGTTAGGGTTTTGGGTTATTGTTGGGACAGGCCCACAGTGTTGTAATGGCAAGACCTTCGGGCCGCCTATAAAGGGATGTATTGAGTATTGTAAAAGGTTGGTATTTTGGGCATTTTAAGCCATCCAGCTAGTCAGATTATCAGTAGTCTGTTAGCTCACTGTTATTTTGTATTGTAACAATCTGCAGGGATTGAGAGAGAGAGAGAGAGAGCGAGAGTATATTGTAAGAAGGTAATATAGAGAATAGATCTAGGAGAGAAGGGCTTCAGGCTGTGTGCGGAGTTACCCAGAAGATCTCTAGCTGCATATGCGGTGCAGCAGAACTGTGTACCTCTCTCAAGTTATAATATAGAAACACAGTTATGTGGACGTAGCTTCTACCCTGGAAGTGAACCACGTAAAATCAGAGTGTTATGTGATTGATTCATGTGATTGTATTTGCTTGTTGTATCTTTCATTCATTATATGAACTTTGCTTATAGTAAATGTATGTATGTATTATTCAGTTCGCAGCAAGATAAAAGGATAAATGCAAGTTGAAGTCTTTAAGTATTCCGTATAAGAGTTTGTCTCAGTTTCACTCAAGACAGTTAAGAGTCACAGTGTAAAACAGCCTTGCGTGTTAAGTCCCGTAAGCTGAACCCCAGTAACGCTAGGTACGCTGAGTCGCAGCGGTAGGATATCGCAGGGAGGCGATATCGCACCATCAGAGGAGCTGTGGTGCGTGATACCGCGGGTTAAGGATCAAGCGTAGGAGAAAGTTACGTGTTGCCCAAGACGCGACGATGCGATAAGGGTTAGAGTCATCGCGAGTAAGAGGAAACTGTGCATCACAGAGAGGAGAGAGACATCTCGCAGGCTAAGAAGAGCTGTGAGGCGCACACAGGATGCCATACAAAACCTACTCGAGACACTTGAGTCTTTGGCCAACCCATTAGGATCACTTCGGGTGAGACTTCAAGCCGCTCTGCGGTTTGTCGCCGAAAGGGCGAGTGAGCTAGGGGTGTTGTTGGTTCATTATAGTAAACCCGGTCTACCCAGTGACCAACACTACTTCTACTAACCTTTACTCTAGAACCAAGGTGTTAGGATTAAAACCTATGACCCTTTGTCAACAGATGCACTACCTGGACTGCGCTACACCTTATCTCACCCCTGCTAATATCAACGGGGATTCCTTCTTTCTATTTTATCCCACTTAATTAAGTTGTCCCTCTACCACCAGTGACTTAGTAATTATTTGTTGCTCAACCAAAGGGAGAGTAATTAAGCAGTTGGAGAGAAAGAGTGCCCAGGGTAAGACCTGACCTTCCTTGCCATAGGCATACGTTCCTTGCAAGGTTCTAACCTTTCCATATTGTGCATCGATTCAAGTATCTTTCGACAGGAAAATAAAAAGAATAAGCAATCAAGTAGTCGAGGGGGGGGGGGACAATAAAATTATAGGGGAATGACTGCTTTATGAGCTATGGAGATATGACTGCCCTAAGAGTCATGGAGATATCATTGCCCAAGAGTCATGGAGATATCATTTCCCTAGATCATTAGATAGGGAGCTATAGAGAGATGACTACCCTGGAAGCTCTATGAGGATGCTCACCCTCAGAGCCATGGGATATAACCACTCTTAAAGCTATGTAGATATGCCAAGTTTATAGGGGGATAACTCCCCTTATAGTTACTAGTTATATAAGAAGCATGCAATGGGATTTAAATAGATCTAGCTAGAAGTATTTATGAGCCTTTGAAATCAATTGGGGATCTCAATATGTTTGTGAGCATTCCAATACCTATACCTAACTATACTATGAGCATATATAGACCTACGGTCACAGCTAAAACTTATGGCTATCCCAATACCTTTCTTCTATGATTACCCTGACATATCCTATGAGTATTTCGAGATCTATACCTACAATTTATCCCGAAACCTTGCTATCCTATTGTGAACCTATCAATACCTATGATTATCCCGTGATCTATCATGATCTATCGTGGTCTACCAGGATTTACCGGTACTTCTGAGCATTCCGATTTCTATAATTATGCCAGGACCTATGGTTTTATCCTTAGAATTAGAATTTATGATTATCCCTAGACTCATGATCACTCTGAGCCAACTCGATACATTGTGGTTATCCCGAGAGTTATTGCTGGGGCTTGTCTCGCTTCTTTCTAACTAGGAATGCTTAATAGGGTTATTCCCTTGATAAAAAATCCCTTAATACCGCCGAAGCAGTTTATCTCGTGGAAAACTCCGTAACACCAGCAATTAACAGAGCAATTTATCTCTATAAATCCCCCCCGTAACTTCTCCAATAAGAAGCTTTAGATTGCTATCGAGATTGTTTACCGAGATTGCTTACCAAATGGGTACCCGCTGAATAGTGGTTGGTTGACTGGATTATAACTGGCTTAATTAGTTGTTGAGCCAACTAGATTTTTGACTGGCTTAATTAGTTGTTAAGTTGGCTAACAGCCACTAACAGCCTAGAACAATGTTATTCCTGTTTATTATTCTTTCATTCCTAGTGTTGGTGTTGCCTTTGTTTAAAGGAACAATTTAAATAGTTTTCCTTTAAGCCTTTCTTTATTTCTGGCTTGATAAAACAGTAATGGAAAAACTGAATGGTTAAATGGGGGTTCGTGGATGAATGAAAAACCTTAAGGCCTTTTGAGTTTGTCATTCATCCATTATAGCCACTCCCATTTTTTATTTGATGCGTTTTGCATCTTCTGGTTGTATGTGTTCTATTATAAGATTAGTTGGCCTATGTTCTTGACCTGAAGTTAAGTCATTTACCTGCTTCTTTTATTTATGGCCCGTGTAAAAGGCAACCCGTCTAAATGTCCATTTGTGAGCCTCTTATTGTCACGAATCATCATTAAATTTCCAGCATGTCTAGTTGGTGGTGCATATTCAAGGAAGGGGTTCGGATCTCAAATTATTGAAGAGCTAAAATTAGATTGGTTTTTACACAAACCCAAAGCATAAAGGCCTTCTTTTTACTAGGATCGACTCCACTTGGAGCATGCATCACGCTGACAATCTTTTCCTTCTCCTTCCTATCCTTGCTTTTGGACCTTGCAATTGGAGAGGCTCTTCTAAATTTGTCACTATTATTCACGTAATAATAATAATGAGAAAATGCCAAGTTTGAGGTATTTGGTGGAAATCAGTAATAAACTACTCGATTTGGCCCGTAAGGTCATTACTCAATTCCCCAAATAGATTAGTTAAAAATTACCGAGTGTGGTCCGTCCATCAGTCTGGATTCGGTGTGTTCGTCAGAAATAAGTAATCTGAAATTCCCTTCCACCAAACAATGGCCTTCATAGCCTAATATTTGAGCCTAGCATATTGATGGTAAAGGCTACGGAGTGAACATGGTATATAGATATAAAATCTACTCAATGAACCAGACAAATTGTACATAGTGAGCCTAGCGTATAGATGGTAAAGCCGCTCAGTGAACACGACATAGAATATGGTACTTTCTGCATGAAGCTGGTGTGTTACATGGGAAATATCACTATTTAAACTGGAAACACAAAATTGAAGTTGTAAATAGACCTTCCATTCCTGATAATTCTAAATATTGGTAAGTGTTTTAAGATTATTTACAAATTAAAAGGTTTTTAGAGATGTCATATGAATTTGCCAATACATTTATTGATGTAGAGACTCGGAATTTGGAGAATTCTCTAGATGATGAAGGATTTGAAGATGAAGATGAAGAACATAAAAGTTTGAAAGGTATGATTGGTGGAAATGATATCATCAATATTAAGAATAATTTTATTACAAAGGGGCTCATACCTTTAGAGAAGTTGTTTGATAGAAATGATGTAGCAAAAAAACCCAAAGTTTATCCCCATAAAGATGAGATGAGATTTAGGATCAAAACATTGGAACAGAGGACCGCCCTAAGATAATAAATCTTTCAAAATCTTTGCCAGCAGAAGAAAAGAATAAATATATTGAGCTAATGAAATATTTCTGTGATGTGTTTGCTTGGAGTTATGAAGAATTGAAATAATATGATACATCTATTATACAACATACTATTCCAATAAAACCAGGTGAAAAAAATTTCAGGCAGAAACTTAGAAGAATAAATCCCATGCTACTCCCTTTGATTGAAAGAGAAGTTAATAATTATTTAATGCCAAAATCATTGTCAAACTCAGGTATTCAAAGTGGGTGGCAAACTTAGTGCATGTTAGAAAAAACAATGGAGATATAAGACTTTGTGTTGACTTTAGAAATATGAACAAAGTGTTTTTTGAAAAACAATTACCCATTTCCAAATATGGATCATATCCTACAGAAGGTTGTTGGTGCAGAAAGAATTTCTATATGGATGGATTTTCAGAAAATAATTAGATTAAAGTTCACCCAAAAGATCAGGAAAAAACAACATTCACAACACCATGGGGAACTTTTATGCATGCTAAAATGTCATTTGGACCGATGCATGCAGGGGAAACGTTTCAAAGAGAAATGGATATTGCATTTGCTGAAGAAAAGGAAAAAATTGTTGTAGCGTATATGGATGACATTACAGTATTTTCATAGTCTGACAAGGATCATATCAAGCACCTAGAAAAGGTATTTTTGATGTGTAGAAGTTTTGGTATTTCCTTGAACCCCATAAATCAAATTTTGCCATGAAGGAAGGTAAGCTACTGGACCACATTATTTCAAAGGATGGGATTGAAATTGATCATGACAGAGTAAAAGATATTTTGAAAGTTGACATACCAAGAAACAAAAAATAAATTCGATCTTTCATTGTACAGGTCAATTTTTTTAGAAGATTCATTCCAAGCTTTGCAGAGATCTTGAGAAGTGTAACTAATATGGTGAGGAAAGATTGTGATATTCAATCGACCATGGAAGCTAAAAAATATTTTAATGATATATAAAACATCAATAACAGAAGCACTTGTTTTGAATAGTTTGTATTTTTCCAAATATTTTATTGTCTTCTTTTTTTGCTTTAGAGCACACTATAGCTAGGGTTTTATTACAGAAAAATCAGTAGAATGCATAACATCCTATATTGCATTCTTTAGCAAGATATTGAGAGATGAAGAGATCAAGTATGACATAATGGAAAAACAAGCCTATGCATCGATCAAATCCTTAAATGGTTTTAGAGTTTATATTTTTCATTCTCATATCATTGCTTATGTGCCAAACATTGTTATAAAGAATATCCTCACTCAGCCCCAAGGGTTAGCTCAATTGGTAAGACGTGTGCACACTCTCTCGGTTCGGGGAGAGGTCATGGGTTCAAGCCTTGAGTCCTTTGGCGTTAGGCCTTCTACGAGGATGGCCGGCGGTTTACCACCTCTACCATCCACTAATGTGGGGAATTATTGCTGGGTTTCCCATGCATATTTCCATATGAAAAAAAGAATATCCTCACTCAACCATATCCTGAATGGAAGAGAGCAAAATGGATTGCGGTTCCATTGGAGAATGATTTGGCTATTAATCCCACCAAATTGGTAAAGGGTCAAGGATTGGCTAAATTAATGACTGATGCAAAATGTGATTCCTTGAAGATAAATTTCTTGTCTAATGTTTCAAGTGGGTCAGACTCAGGATTGCAGGTAATAAAATATTTTTCTTTGTCTCCTTGGTACAATGATATTGTCTATGTTTTACAGAACTTGCATGCATTTCCATAATTGAGCAAAAAAAGAGCCAGATCTATGAAACTTAAAGCAACAAAATTTTGTATTTTGAATCAATATTTGTATTGGAAAGACCTAGGAGGCATTCTGTTAAATTGCTTACTTGAAAATGAACCCCAACAAACTATGAAGGAATTTCATCAAGGGGTATGTGGAGGCCACCATTCATGGAAGGTAACTGTCAATAAGATTACGAGAACATGGTTTTATTGGACTACAATTTTTTCTAATGTTTACAAAGAAGTTACAGCTTACCATGAATGCTAAGTTTTTGATGGAAAAAGAAAATTGATACCTTTACCTCTCAAACCAATCCTAGTGAAAGCACCATTTCAACAATGGGTGTTATATTTCATTGGAGAGATTAATCCAAACTCATCTAGCCAATACAAGTGGATCTTAATTGCTACATATTATTTCACCAAATGGATTGAAGCCATACCAAATAGAAGAGCCACACATATTGTTATCATTGAGTTCCTTGAAAATACCATTCTATCTAGGTTTGGGTGTCCCAGTAGGCTTGTAACAGATAATGCACATGATTTTAAATATAAGAAATTTATCAATTTTTGCCATAAATATCACATAAGTATGAATCATTCCACATCATACTACCCTCAAAGAAATGGACTTGATGAGTCATCAAATAAAGGTTTGGTGAGAATTATAAAGAAGTTACTGGAAGAAAACAAAAGAGCATGGCACACCAAGCTTAAGTATGCTTTATGGGCAGATGTATAAGTACTGAGAGGGCCATTGGTGTGTCACCATTTCAGTTGGTATATAGAGAACAAGTAATATTTCCAGTATATTTGGGTTTTCAAGTGATGAAATTGCTATAAGAACAGGATGAAGTGCCTAACTATACGCAAAGAAGAATTAATCAGATGATAGAACTTCATGAATTGAGAGAAAAAGCATATGACAGAGCGAAGGCCCATCATGAAAAGATGAAGAAAACCTTTGACATGAAGGTGAAAGAGAATATTTGATGAAGAGGAGCTACAGTGCGCAATATAGTAAAAAATGAACATCAAGTAAATGCACTAAAAGAAAGGATACCCATAGTTCATATGTGCAAAGTTATTTCTTAGGAAAGATGCATATCGCAGAAAAAAAAGTGCGATTGAGATGGGAATTATATTCATACGCAAACACATATCACAATTGTTTTCACACATCGTATCTTGGGAACTGTCTGACGCATATATACATAGACATAGATACACATATGCAAATCACATTTGTGTTTGTGTTTTTGATAGTATCCCTCATTCAGTCCTCGATCTTGATAAGGCGGTCTTTTCTTATTCTCATGATGTGGACTTTCTACATGTTCTGAAATTTAAGACTGTTATTGATTTAGAAAATATTTCCCTCTCAGATTCCAAGATCAATTATTATAAATTACAAGAAGGATAATACATGTTTTGAATCCACCCTCCCATCCCATCTTTTGAAGTTTTCTTGTGTTGTTTTATGTTCCAATCAATTTTTAACTTGCGAAATTTTTGGTAAAGAGTCTTAAGGGTGACAAGTGGTCAATGGTAAAACATTTCATCTCCTTTCACAGTCATCCTTGGTGCAAAATGTTTTAAAATTTCCTAATTCATTTGATTGGTTGATTGAAAAGCTCTATAAAGACCAATCCACATTTTCTCAATTTTTAAACAACAAATGGGGTTAATTTTGATTTCAGGTTTATTAATCTCTAACTTGTCCCCAGTTTGTTTCACCATTGATCATAATGTGAATATGATTGAGTATGTTAGCCATAACAATGAGGGAAACAATGATAACATAGGAGGGATGAATCTTGGGTTGTATTCTTTGCTTTCATAAATTTAAACTTGCATAAATTTTATGAGCCTATTGGTCTTTGGATGGAAGAAGTTTGCAATAGTCAATCTCAGCCGTGGCATGATTTAGTTTCTCCTTATCCATATCTTCCTTTGATTTTCAAACAACATGATAGAATGATTTCAATTTTCATTCGTGTTACTTCCAAACCATCTCTAACTTGTTGGATCATTAACTATAAGTAAATACTAATTGATCCTTTTAGCAAGTGGCTGCATTGGATATATGATTTTACTTAGCACTTGTGTGATTAGTTAGAGTAGGGTAGGTACGTAGTTGAATAATATCCTTCGAGCAGTAGATTTGAGTCTTTAGTGTTGCGTGGACCTGGGTCTTATTAGTTTTATGCCATGACTGAGCCTCATGACCCCAGATTTGATGACTGAGTTAGCCATTTTCATGACCCAAAGCAGAGTTATGACAGTGCCCATGATGTATAGCAGCAACAATGCTTCAGTGCCTTTCAGATTAGATGCAGGTATATGACCCAGGTGATATATGGATTTGTACATATGGATTTTGTTTTTGCTCTATTGTTTATTTTAGAAGTGATATTTGGTTAATAGCAGTTATAGGTTGGCGATATTATATTGCTCTTACTAGAATCTAAAGTCTAAGTGATCTAGTTCCTATGTCCAAGAGATTATTTTGTAAACTCATTGGTATTTCCCTACTTATAGTATGGTTTTGGCCATTTACCTTTAGGGAACACAACTTGCTATCCTTGGCACCATATTGACTGTCTCCATCCATCCATTGCATTCCATTCTTTAGGTTTAACCCATACTTGTAACTTGACTAGTGACATTTAGGATTTCCCATACCTTCACCTCTATGTTCAAATAGGTCTCCATGTCTAAATTGTGTCTCGGTCTCATCTTGTGTGATTCTTATCACAGGGATGGTCTTCCTCTAAGTCTTGAACACAAGTAGTCTTACGACAAAAGTGCCTTTAGACACTTAGGAATTGGAACTTAAATGCTTATTCTAAATGGATGCCTAGCCAACAAAAGAAAGGTTATTTTAAACATTGTTACAAATGAAATATAAAGTCTGCCAATTGCCAAGATACAAGCACTCATCCTTTGTATGATGTGAGGATGTTTTCCCCTAAAGGGAAATAGGGTGGTCACTTCATTGCACCTATGGATGGTGGCAGGAAATGGAGGTCATACCGAGTCATTATCTGAGGTCCACATGGTTATTCAGAACGCCTATGCTTGGAGGATGGCTAGTTAACAAAATAATGTTTTAAAAGATTTAATGGTTGAAGGATGAGCACTCATTCATTGTATAATGTACGACTCATTTACCCCTACAGGGAAACATGGTGAGACTCACCTTTCACGATTATGTCTTTGTAATTTTTTGGAAGCCTAGAAGGCTTTCTAGGTAACCTGCCTTTGGAGGCTATCTAGTATCATTGCCGTGCAAATAAATGCTTTAAAAATGTTTCTTGTCTAGAGTCTAGTGGAGCATTCTCATTATTCCACCCATCTGTGAGACACTTCCATTCCCTATTGTTCACCTAGTCCATCTTACGATGTGTGTAAATCCCCTCTTCCTTCAGCCTAGATGCTTACAATGTCAAGTGTCAAGTCATCCCATTAGACCTTACTTCGTTTCATTTACCTTCACCCTTTACTAGCAAAATGGCTAAATCGATAAATGAGTATACACTACAGGTTCTTGTTTCAACTAATTACTTTGATTTAGATGTATTATTTAGATATATTATGTGCTTATAATTGCCAACAAAAGATACTTGTACTTGAGTCTTACTATTGAAATAAATAATTGAGAGAGCATTCAGTTTGATTAGTTTTATGCCATGGTTGAGCCTCATGACCCTAGATTTGATTACTGAGTTAGCCATTTCCATGACCCAAAGCAGAGTTATGACAGTGCCCATGATGTACAGTAGCAACAATGCTACAGTGCCTTTCAGATTGTTCATATTGGATGCAGGTATATGACCCAAGTGATATATGGATTTGTACATATGGATTTTGTTTTTGCTATATTGTCTATTTTAGAAGTGAGATTTGGTTAATAGTAGTTGTATGTTGGTGATATTCTATTGCTCTTACTAGAATCTAAAGTATAAGTGATCTAGTTCCTATGTAAAAGAGATTATTTTGTAAACTCATTGGTATTTCCCTACTTATAGTATGGATTTGGCCATTTCCCTTTAGGGGACACAAATTGCTATCCTTGGCACTTGTAACTTGACTAGTGACATTTATGATTTCCCACACCTTCACCTCTATGTTGAAATAGGTATCCATGTATAAATTGTGTCTCAGTGCCATTTTGTGTGATTCTTATCACAGGGATGGTCTTCCTCTAAGTATTGAACACAAATAGTCTTACCACAAAAGTTCCTTTAGACACTAAGGCATTGAAACTTAATGCTTATTCTAAATGGATGCCTAGCCAACAAAACAAAGGTGTTTTTAAATACCGTTGCAAATGAAATTTAAAGTATGCCAATTGCCAAGATATGAGCACTCATCCTTTGTATGATGTGAGGTCTTTTTCCCCCAAAGGGAAATAGGGTGGTCACTTCATTGCATCTACAGGGAAACATGGTGAGACTGACCTATCACGGTTATGTCTTTGTCATTTTCTAGAAGCCCAGAAGGATTTCTAGGTAACCTGCCTTGGGAGGTTGTCTAGTATCCTTGTTGTGCAAATAATTGCTTTAAAAATGTTGCTTGTCTAGAGTTTAGTGGAACATTCTCATTATTCCACCCATCTGTGAGACACTGCCATTCCCTATTTTTCACCTAGTCCAGCTTACGTGTTGTGTGGATCCCCTCTTCCTTCAACCTAGATGCTTATCGTGTCAAGTGTTAAGTCATCCCCTTAGACCTTACTTCGTTTCATTACCTTCACCCTTTACTAGCAAAATGGTCAAATCGATAAATGAGTATACACTGTAGGTTCTTGTTTAGAGCAACTGATTACTTTGATTTAGATGTACTATTTATATATATTATGTGCTTATAATCGCCATCAAAAGCTACTTGTACTTGATTCTTACTATTAAAATAGCTAATTGAGCATGCATATCCATTTTGTACTTTGTAGTATGAGGGTTTAGCATTTGGGTCATCATTTGAGTATTTTTTGACCTGGCCAACCCAATTTGACCAAGTGAGCAGAATGGTCCGAGATGAGTTTTGATCGATGATTGTGGATGATGATTATTTATGGTCTATTAGTGTCCATTACACATATTTATGCTTCATATGGTTGTTTATTATGATGGCTTGTGTTATTTCCATGATTATCAACATTTACATGCTTTATTATTATTGTTCTAAAATGGATGGGGCCTCGGACATACATTTTTTATGGACTTATGGTGTATGGGTAGTCATTACTAGTGGATTTGGACATTTTGAGTTCATTGATGTTTCCCATTTTCATTTTTGGGCACTTGCACATGAGATATGGCTCATTTTAGCATTTTGCAGTAGTTTGGCTTTGAGAAATCAAAATAAAATGCTTTTGATTTGACGGTGAGTTCTCCTAAGGCATCATAGGGAAACATAGGGCGTATCCAGTTGTTTGTACCATATTTTCTATGGTCCTAGGCCCATTTTGTAGTTAGTTGGCATCCAATTTCAGTCATCGGTAAGAGATGAGTAGTTTTATGTTCTAGAGGCAGTATTTTAATGATGACAATGGCTAATAAAGAAATCGTTTTGGGAAATTGAGGCAAAGAAATGGCATGGTATTGGTTTGAGGCACAATGTTGGGGTCACCTTCATCATCCGACATCAGCTTCACTATTCATGGGGTCCATACATCCTAGCATTCTCCACTTTGAGGGCATTCTGATGTAATTTAAGGGGGACGCCCTAGTGATTTTGATCACTCCATATTTTGATTGATCATTATACCTTGTTATTGTGCCATGGGGCCATGATAGTGAAGGATTTGTATAACCTCCTAGCCCCACCATGTGCTATATCATGTCTTACATACTTTTTATGTGGTGCACCTCTCTTTGGACATCTTTAGTGAGTGCCCCCCATTAGTGAGTGGATCCATGTATTCTCTATCTGGCTAATCTTAACCATTGATTAGAGTGATTATAATCTTGGCCCTTGATCTTTTTAGATATAGGTTTTGTGTATTAGAGAGATCTATATATTCAGATGCTCTCTCATTGTAAAAGGGACTTTTGTCTCTGACTTGGATTTAACCTCTCTTACCACTTACATTCTATAGATCTAGATTTACTTACTCATTATTTGCCTCTTGTATTCATTGCAAACCTATTTAGAGTGTCTTGAGTAGGTTTGCTAGCCATTATAGGCTAGTAGGGTCTCCCTCTTGATCATTCTCTGGATTGATCTAAAGTGACAAGAGCTCGTCCAATGTGACAACTACCTCTCATTCGTAGTGGACAAGGCCCTTGCAGTGTCACCCATTAACTACCTCACCTCTACCATCCCGGATATGATACCTTTAGTGGGTAACTACACTTTGTGTGATAACATCATTTGTGGTCGTTGCTAGGGAGGTAGAGGCTTACTTATAGTGTCTGCGAAAGTTTACTCCACGTTTATCTTCTGAATCATACCACATCCAGATCTAAACTTAGCGACTACATTTTAGTTTCTTAATTATTTCAATCACTTATTTTTCTCTCTCGCTCCATTTACTTCCCCAACGACTTATCCTTTGATGAGTGGGATTATTCATTTCACCTAGAGATTCCACAACGCGACTCCACTGAGAAGCGAGCCCATCCCATAAACCATAATGAACTCAGATGTATTTCTCCGATCCATCAAAGAATTAAATAGAACTATAACTAAGCTTAAAGAGAAAAATGAGGAAAGGAATAGATGGAAATCAAATTCTTGGTATTAGGATGATTTTGAGCATGATTATGGGTATGAGCCTAATTATCACGATCCTTATCATTCCCACCAGTTTCCTCATCCCTATAATGAAGTATTCCCAATAAATTATATTGAGCCGATTAGTAAGCATCAAACCTAGATAAGGCCTTGCAATTGAAGCAACCGGTCGAATGATTCTCGTAATATTGTTAGACATTCAAATCAAATCCTGAGTAGTTAGAACACAAGCTAAGCCATCTCCTTTTGACTTCTCTAAAATAGATGGGGCACCTCATCTTATGCCAAAGGATTACATTCAAATATTGCCTCGTTTTTATGGAAACAATGTCATATCTGTTGAAGATCATTTGCAAACACTTTGGGATCATATGGAAGCTAGAGGTGCAAATGATGAATATGTTTACATGTGGGCCCTAGGTGAATCCTTAGATGGGGATTCCCGGTTATGGTTTGATCATTTAGCACCAAGATCCATCACCATGTATGATATATTTACTGATTTGCTAAAAGAGGAATGGGGTGAAAACATTGATGAATCTTTAGAGCTTCGGTCAAGCAATGATTGTGATGTTGAGGATCATTTTGATGAAGATGATTAGGATAATAACAATGAAATACCTAATTATTGCCCTTATGAATTTGATTTCTCCTCTCCTAAACCAATGGCGAGTGTCCCTTTGATTAAGTTTATGAGTGAGTCATCAATCAATAGAAATGTCACAGAGTATCTTAGGAATAATCATGATAAATCTCAAAATGAAATTGAACATGACATTAATCAAATAATACGAGACACTTTGTCATCATTACTTGAAGAAGGCACAAAGCATCCTATATTTGAGTCTATCGAAGGTATTTCTGAGGAGAAATTCCACGATCATTATTTGGTTGATGAAATTTCAAATCAATGTTCAATTGATCAAAATTCTAATTCTAATCGCAGTCATATTATTTGAAAAGAGGAAGATCAAAATGATAAGCAAACTTCATTTGAGGATTCAATTATAAAAATGTGTGAGGATGATAATGAACCTAAAAAATGATCTTATCAATTTACCTTCTTACCAAATGAATGAGTATAATGACAAATCTAACGAAATACAATAACTTGAGAGTGACTCTGACTAAGAGTGTTCTTTGTTACAACCCTCAAGTTGTCCACTTCTTTACAAATAATCCTCAAATAATGGTTCACTTAATTTTGATAGTATCCCTCATTTAGGCATTGATCTAGATAAGGCAGTCCTCCCTGTTCCAAAATTTGAGAGTGTTATTGATTTAAAAACCTTTCCCTCTCAAATTCCAAGATCAATTATTATAAATTACAAGAAGGATAATACATGTTTTGAGTACACCCTCCCATCCCATCTTTTAAAGTCTTCTTGTGTGGTTTTGTGTTCCAATCAAAATTTAACTTGCAAAATTTTCGATAAAGAGTCTCAAGGGTGCTAAGTGGTTAATGGTAAAACGTTTCATCTCCTTTCTCAATCATCATTGGTGCATAATGTTTTCAAATTTTCTAATTCATTTGAGTGGGTGATTGAAACGCTTTATAAAGACCAATTCCATATTTTCTCAAATTTTAAACAACAAATGGGGTTAATTTCGATTTCTGGTTTATTAATCTCTAACTTGTGCCCAGTTTGTTTCACCATTGATCATAATGTAAATATGATTGAGTGTGTTAGCCATATAGATGAGGGAAACAATGATAACCTAGGTGGGATGAATCATGGGTCGTATTCTTTTATTTCATCAAGTTTAAACTTGCATAAATTTTAAGATCCTATCGGTCTTTGGATGGAAGAAGTCTGTAATAGTCAATCTCATCCCTGACATGATTTCATTTATCCTTATCCATATATTACTTTGGTTTTCAAACAACAAGCTAGAAAGATTTCAGTTTTCATTTATATTACTTCCAAACCATCTTTGACTTGTTGGATCATTAACTACTAAGAAAGACTAATTGATCCTTTTAGCAAGTGGTTGCATTAGATGTATGATTTTAGTTAGCACTTATTTGATCAGTTAGAGTAGGGTAGGTAGGTAGTTGAATAAGATCCTTTGAGCAGTAGGTTTGAGTCTTCAGTGTTGTGTGGTCTTGAGTCTTTTATTTATTTATTTATATTTTAGTTTGAGTCTGGACCTTGTTTGTCTTCTGAATGATTTTTT
This sequence comes from Pseudotsuga menziesii, assembly GCA_001517045.1. NCBI lineage: Eukaryota > Viridiplantae > Streptophyta > Pinopsida > Pinales > Pinaceae > Pseudotsuga > Pseudotsuga menziesii. The sequence continues at coordinate 49,880 of LPNX011136159.1, read as the reverse complement.
TCCCAATAGATTTTGCAATTGATTAACAGTTCTTAGATTATATTTCTACTTTCAATATTTATTTTCCGCATTTATCTTTCAATATTTACTTTTCAGTATTTTATTTCAACATTTTATATTATGCCACATGTACAACTTAGTAGCGTTGTTTCCATGTTGTCCAAGAACAAGTTTTTTTGAAAATGCAACAGTTGATCGGGTGCAGGTTCGATGATGTATGAACACTGTTGTAGACCAGATATTTTTGAGGTTCTCATGCACTCTCTCCCTTAGAGCACCTATCCCAGTTGGAGCCAGATGTTGTCGCATACATAGTAGTTGGGCTACCAATGGCTTCTGAGCAGTCCTGAGCAAATTTTTGAGCCAGTCCTTTACTTGGAGATCAATAGATGATGAGATTCCAGTTGATGATCACTCTTTTTTCAGTAAATCCAGAGCATTCAGTTTGATTAGTTATATGCCATGAATGAGCCTCATGACCCCAAATTTGATGTCTGAGTTATCCATTTTCATGACCCAAAGCAAAGTTACGATAGTGCCCATGATGTACAACAACAACAACAATGCTTCAGTGCCTTTCAGATTGTTCACATTGGATGTAGGTATATGACCTAGGTTATATATGGATTTGTACATATGGATTTTGTTTTTCCTTTATTGTCTATTTTAGAAGTGGGACTTGGTTAATAATGGTTGTATGTTGGCGATATTCTATTGCTCTTACTAGAATCTAAAGTATAAGTGATCTAGTTCTTATGTCCAATAGATCCTTTTGTATACTCATTGGTGTTTCCCTATTTATAGTATGGAATTGGTCATTTCCCTTTAGGGGACACAACTTGTTATCCTTGACACCATATTCACTGTCTCCATCTATCTGTTGCCTTCCCTTCTTTATGTTTAACCTAGACTTGTAACTTGGCTAGTGGCATCTAGGATTTTCCCCACCTTCACCTCTATGCTGGAATAGGTCTCCATGTCTAAATTGTGTCTCGGTGTCGGTTTGTGTGATTCTTATCACAAGGATGATCTTCCTCTAAGTCTCGAGCACAAGTAGTCTTACCTCAAAAGTGTCTTTACACACTAAGGTATTGGAACTTAAATGCTTATTCTAAATGTATGACTAGCCAACAAAACAAAGGTGTATTTAAACACCATTGAAAATGAAATATAAAGTCAACTAGTTTCCAAGAGACGAGCACTCATCCTTTGTATGATGTGATGTCGTTCCCCCCCAAAGGAAAACATGGTGGTTACTTCGTCGCACCTATGGATGGTGGTGGGAAATGGAGGTCATACCGAGTCATTATCCGAGGCCTGCAAGGCTATTCAGGGCACTTGCTCTTGGAGGATGGATAGTTAATAAAATCATGTTTTAAATTAGTTAATGACCAAAGTATGAGCACTCATTCATTGTATAATGTATGGCTCGTTCTCCCCTACAGGGAAACGGGGTGAGACTGACCTGTAACGATTATGTCTTTCTCATTTTCTGGAAGCCCAAAAGGATTTCCAGGGCACCCGCCTTTGGAGGTTAGCTAGTATCCTTGTTGTGCAAATAATTGCTTTAAAAAAGTTTCTTGTTTAGAGTCTAGTGGAACATTCTCATTACCCCACCCATCTGTTGAGACACTGCCATTCCCTATTGTTCACCTAGTCCAGTTAATGTGTTGTGTGGATCCCCTCTTCCTTCAGCCTAGATGCTTACAATGTCAAGTGTCAAGTCAACCCCTTAAACCTTACCTTGTTTCATTTACCTTCACCCTTGACTAGTAAAATGGACAAATTGATAAATAAGTATATAGTGGAGGTTCTTGTTTAGAGCAGCTGATTACTTTGACTTAGATGTATTATTTATATATATCATGTGCTTATAATTGCCAACAAAAGCTACTTGTACTTGATTCTTGTTGTTAACATAGATAATTGAGCATGCATATCAATTTTTTACTTTGCAATATCAGAGTTTAGCATTTGGGTCATCATTTAATCATTTTTTGACGTGGTCAACCCAGTTTGACCAAGTGAGCAGGAGGGTCCAAGATGAGTTTTGACCGATGATTGTGGATGACGATTATTTATGGTCTATTAGTGTCCAACATTTACATGCTTTATTATTATTATTGTTTTGACATGGATGGGGCCTTTGATGTACATTTTTTATGGACATATGGTGTATGGGTACTCATTCCTAGTGGATTCAAACATTTTGAGTTCATTGATGCAACCGATTTTTAGTTTCGGGTACTTGCAGATGATATATGGGTCATTTATCATTTTGCAGTAGTTTGGCTCCAAAAAATCAAAATAAAATGCTTTTGAGTTGATGGTGAGTTTTCCTAGGGAGTCACAGGGAAACACAGAGTGTAGCCAGTCGTTGTACCATATTGCTATGGTGCTAGGCCAATTTTTGCAGTCAGTTGGTGTCCATTTTTAGTCATCAGTGAGATATGAGCAATTTTATGTTCAGGAGTCAGTATTTTAATGATGAAAATAACTAATAAATAAATTGATTTGAGAAATTGAGGCAAGGAAATAGCATGGAATTGGTCCTAGGCATAGTGTTGGGGTCACCTTCATCATCCGACATCAACTTCACTCTTCATGGGGTCCACACGTCCTAGAATTCTCCACTTTGAGGGCATTTTGACGTATTTTGAGGGCGATTTCCTAGCGATTTTGATCACTCCATCTTTTGATTGATCATTATACCTTGTTATTATGCGATGGGGCCATGCTAGTGAAGGATTTGTATAGCCTCCTAGCCCAAATGTGCTATGTCATGTGTTACATACTTTTTATGTGGTGCGCCCCTCCTTGGACATCTTTAGTGAGTGCCCCACCACATTAGTGAGTGGATCCATGTATTATCTATACGGATAATCTTAGTCGTTGATTAGAGTGATTATATCTTTTGATCTTGGCCCTTGATATTTTTGGATCTAGGTTTTGTGTATAGAAAAGATCTGTAGATTGAGATGCTCTCTAATTGTAAAAAGGACTTTTGGCTCTTGAGCTCTTGGAATAATAAAATATTTTTGCAAAATATCTTGGAAGCTTTGTCAAAATTCTTGAAAGAAGATTGGGAAGTCTTATTCTCTCTAGCATTCTTACGGATCTATGCATTTCTAACAATTTTTTGCAGGGTGTTGTCCTCTTGGGGAAGGAAGTGACTTGGTTGGGGATGCAATTGTGACTGAGCTCCATAACATTCTCCCAAATCGCCATCGAGTCAAGGAGTATCTTCATTGTGTCTTGTGGCCATATTAATGTTATTGGACTCATTTTCTTCGTCATTTAATCTCTCTTTTTGCAAATCGATTCTTACATTGCAGATCTCTTTTGTAGGAGGGAGTGCTTGACATCTTGGAGGGATAGTGATTTCACTTGGAGAGGCATAGAAAACGCTCCTAATTGATCGGAGAGGCAAGATCATCGTCATGAAAGGTTAGTAACAAGTATTTTCAAGTACGTTTGCATCTATTTTATTTTTTGGGGGTTTAATCCAATTGTCACCATAAAACCATCTTCTTTCAAACCCTATTTTTGCATATCTGATAGATTGGGTGCTTATTTGATGACAAACATCAAAACCCACTTAGAGATAATTAATTAAACTCTAGATCTCAATTTTCATTGAAATATGACTCCATTTGTCCTAGGATCTAGCACTAGTCTACTCTAGGTGGGACACCCTCCTTGGGTGGGTGGTAAAATCTTTAGATCTATCAGTTGGGTATGCTTGAACCCACTTCAATTTCATAGATCTATCCTTCAAGCCTCCAACTCTAGTCATTTCTTGTCCGAATCTACTCTCTTGGGTCCACTTTGTCCATTATTGCATAAACCCTAGGTGGATCTCATTAAAGTTTTCATTATTTAGACTAGATCTATCTAGATCTACATTTTCAAACTCTTTGTGGTACATTTCTTATCAAGATTGGAATTTTTTATTAATTTAAGCCTCCCCAACTTGGATTTAACCTAACCTACCACTTCCATTCCCTAGATCTAGATTTACTTACTGATTATTTGCCTCTTGTATTCATTGCAAATCCCTCTAGAGTGTCTTGAGTAGGTTCACTATCCCTTATAGGCTAGTATGGTCTCCTCCTTGATCATTCTCTGTATTGATCTAAAGTGACAAGAGCATGTCTGGTGTGACAACTACCTCTCATTCGTAGTGGACGAGGCCCTTGTGGTGTCACCGGTTTGCTACCTCACCTCTACCGTCCCGGATAGGATACCTTTAGTGGATAGCTACACTTTGTGTGATAAAAAGACCCTCACCGATTAATTGTCTATTGTAATTATTTTACGTAGAATTTGAATGATCATTTCAATAATCGATAGTATGTTGGGATTGTGAAGAGGGAAACCATATTCAAACAACATGATTCAAATGATTAACAATGCTCTAGGAAGCCAACACCTTGCTTAAAAAAATCGATGTGTAATCCTTCCTCATCAACAAGAATTGTTGGTGCTAATGATTCAAATTTCTCTCTATATTGCGGCGTTTAGAATAGAAAATCCCTTGGAACAAAATTGAAGGCCCTCTTGGAGTCAACAAATCAACAAAAGGACCTTCAAAGAGCATTTTTCATTTTTGTGACTACTCAATGATATTTTAGGAGTGAATATATTATCAATGGTTCAATATTCACTTGGAGCCTTCTTGCTCCTTAACTTTGATATTCATTCTCCCAAACTGATAAAAAAGATACATGTTATGCATTGTGGTGTATAGTTTGGGAAAGGTCTATCCATTCATGATGATAATGTAGTTGTTAGGATCCAAAACATAACCCAATTTAAAGATGATATGTTGGGACCATGTAGAAGGAAACCTTGTACAAACAACACAATTAAAAAGATTAGTAGTGAAGACTATGAAGCCAATACCGTGCCTAATAAATTAAGCTTGTAATCCTTCCTCGTCAATAGGATTTGTTGGCGCTCATAATTGAAACTACTCTTCAAGAGAGAATAAGTAAAGAGATGAATGAGAGGAGCGGATATGGACCAACAATTGACCTAACACATCATAAAGAGAGGTGATATCAGATATGTGAGAATAAGGAGTGTTCATAAATGTTTGAAATAAGAGTGGATTTCCTATGAAGGAAGGTCACCATAAGGCTTGAGGGGAGTGGCGGAGGGCCAAAAGGAGATCACTTCTCGTGGAAAGAAATATACATTTCTATAGTGTTTCCTAACAAAGGGGATTGAGCGGGGATAATGGGTGAGAACAAAAATAGAGATTCCTATGGCATATGCATATGTTTTACCCCTTGGGAGAAGGAGCTTCAATGTGCTAGAAAATGTTGAGGATAGGCATTAAGAGCATCCTACCAAAGAACCTTGGATAGTAGGTTGTATTTGGCTTTGGATGAAGCATGGGAAGAGAACTAGGCAATGTGTGGGACTAGCTAGTTGGGGCACGAGGCATAGCCATCATTGTACTTGACGAAGCCATGAGGGTGTCTAGTGAAGGGCGAAGTGGGGAATCAAGGAGAATAAATGCAATGTACAAACGGTTAGCAATAGGGAAAGGTAGGAGGCAAGAAAATCCCAAATGTATGGAAGAAGAGATTGGTTGGAAAAGATGTAATCTGCAGGCAGGAAACTCCCTTAGTGTGGAGAAAATAAATGTACTTATTGAGATCCTTGAAAGAGAGAAACCAGCAAGAATCAAGACACCATGTACTTCTTCTAGTTGGCATATATGTTCACTGTAGGAATTGATGGGACTAGAAGTCCCTGCTAATCTCTGTAGGAATTGATGGGACTAGAAGTCCTTGCTAATCTCTCTGAAAGCTCACTACATCATGATCTAGCTCCTCCAAGCAAAGAGCAACCTTAGACCGGTCATACATTGACATTTGCAAGGCCCTAGTACGAGCATTGAATTTCCCTTTAAGGATGACATCCCCTAAAAACGAATATTGCGCAATCTCTAAACTTAAAAACAATAAAATTCTTTCTATTGATTTAGGCTTTCATGGCGTGATAAATTGTTGGTAGTTTCTGGAATCACTGTTCAAGAAACAAGACTCAATGTTTCAGATCTGCATGACACAATCGTTCATCAGGTCAGCAAAAGAGAAAGATAGATCAAGAATGCATAAGAGATAGATGCATGAATCACAAATACCAAGCATACTCGCCATTAATACGATTCAATCAAAAACAAGGAAAAAGCTTTCACCATGAGGTTGGTTATATTACATGAATGGATACTTTTTGTACCAAATTTCTTAATGATCATTATTGATGAAGGTCAACATACATCTTTCTAGGGCTATAACAGTTATGGACTGAGTGGTTTAGGTATGTAGAATCTGAGATACACTGAGTACAAAAGATTAAGTCATGCATTTTTGCCATTCTTGAAGATATAAAGATTCCACATCTATTTATCTAGTCGTAATAAACTGGCTATGACCATCAATACCTGAGTTTCCTAGTCATCTTAAATTACAATGTTGACTATCAGCACTTGACATTTAAAATGTTAGATTATATGATTTGGACTGAAAGGCACGTTACCCAAATAAAATATGGTAGAGATAAACTTTGCATTATAAAGCTCCCAAAAAGTAAAAGTCAAATTAGATGTACTGGTCCACCCTAAACTCACGCTACCAAGAATTTGTTTCGTTTCCAAAAAATAGTAGTTTCTGAACAGAAGGGGACGAGAATTGGAAGTGGCTGGCTTATGAAATATATATTGCTTGAAAGAAATTAATAGTATAAATCAGAACTAGTGTGTCAAAAATAATATTCAAGCAAACACATTTAGTTCATCCCATGGCTAACACTGTACTGCTATCTAAGAAAGGATTCATGGAAATAGTGCACTGCTTAGTAAATAAAGGTCATCACCTTTTGTAGTGGATGAGAAAAGCTTACAATATCATGTCCGTTTCTTTGCATCTTGTATTTTCAGGCATATTAGTAATTTAGTAGCATGCTTTCTCTTTGTATACATGGATACCTCCTCTCACTCAATTGATACTCACCAGATATTCTTGCGAAATAAGCCAATCTGGACTGCAACAAGCAAAATTTCTGCATCTATTGTAGATTGTTCTAGATGTTGTATCATGCAATACAGATTAAGCAATGCCAAAATAAAATCCGAATAAATGATTGGTATAGAGACAATGAGTTGCATACATAGTTATACAAGTTCAAGTAATGGTCAATCATGCATCTGGTTTCCTTTAAAATACCTTAAGACAGTACCAGATCCTGCACAACTTCATATTATCTTTCAGTCAGTATGTTTTATATGTCACCATTTTACATATAGAAGCCTATGGTCATCTGTCGATACACTTGTAAATAGACCTCAGTCATAAGCACAGAGCCAAGGAACGCACTATTCTAGTTCAATAGCATCAGAACATCTTAACTCTCTCTTAAGTGTGGCAGTTTGGGCACCACTTCCACAACTTACACCCACGTTAGGCATGTTTAGTCTTTTCTCTCTCAGATCTGAGAAAATATGGTTTTTCATCCATCATTAGAGTTGGCATATGATGATCTCTGTCATTATTCAATAATATATTTCTGTTGGTAAGCACATACCCTTTTCTATTTCCAACAGATGGATCGTATGTCATAACTTCAGAAGAATTGTTGTATACAGAATACACATGGCCATCTGTAATAAAATCATCATCATTTGTTTCCTTCAGGAGGGAGCAGCATTTTTTATGACAATGAATCCTGCAACCTGACGATTCTTTTGCTTCTTGACACCCTGGCTTCAGTAATCCCAGTCTGCACTGTTCCCCTTTCACTATTTCAACATGATGGTTTGCTCCAGGGATAAGATGGTTTGCTCCAAGGGAAATCAATGGTACATTAGGGGAAAACTCTTCCTCAGGTTTTATTCTCACTTGGATTTCTTGGGATTTAACCTTGGTGTTAATACTACAATCTTTATTTCTTGATGTTTCATGTGCCATTTCACTTATTCCTCCTTTCTTTATAGAAGAAGTTCGATCTGCTTTCCTAAAAAAGTGAACCTTCAAAGTCAATAGTTTCTTGTTCACCAATTCAAAAATACAGATGTCTTCTTGCTTCAGATTATAGTGGTCAGCAAAATTTCGCCAACCTTTTATATACGATTGTTTCATATTATTTCCAGGGAATGTTACTGGCCACTTCTCTTTATCAGGACCTAACAGAGTGAATCCAACCTCATAATTTGGAAAAAAGCTTCGTGTAAAACCTAATGGAAAGCTCTGCAATAAAAGGCATGACAGAAAAAGGAAAATCAATAAGTGCAACTGCTCCAAACAAGCTTGGAAAATAGACAATTTTCACAAACACCACAGTATTTGGATTCAAAGTAAGTCAATACTTTTCCAAAGGACCACAATATGAGGTGTGTGCATGTACATACATACATACATATGTGTGTGTGTGTGTGCACACACACACATATAAATGTGATGTGTGGAGTTCACACACACACACACACACACACACACACACACATATATATATTGCATCTCTTGTAGTTGCTTGGAATTTTTACTATCAAGTGTTTAGTCTCTAGAATAATACTGAATAATGCAATATCAAAAAATGCAATAAACCTATTGAAGGAAAAACACAGGACCATTTGCTTTGAGAATTCTGATGCTAGTAATAATATATATAATAAAGGGAAATAAGTACACAATCAAACTGGTACATCAGACCCATCAGCTAAGCCAATCAATCAACGATTCAACAGTGTTTCCAGATGAGGAATTCTAGGTACCCAAGCTTCAGTCTCTATTTACAAAGGATTTAAAATGATAAATCTCAACTCCATGAAATTATCCCAGGGTCCTTAGCTTCAAATCTTATCCAGGACTTCATCTAGTCATGCAAATTATTTGATTATACATCTAGCTATTCTTTTAATTTTCAGCTATGCAAGAAAAGACATTTTCAATAGTTGAGCAGCCTTGAGCTTCTTTCTAAAACTACAGGTAATGCATCCAGGTGAGAGAGGATTACAAAGGATAAAGAATATGAGATTTGTTGTTTAAACTAAGGAAGCAATTCACACCTCTTAAACTGGGAACATACAGTCAATAGAAGACAAATCTGTACAGGGGTGTGGCAAGAAAAAAACTTGTTCAAAAGACCTATAATTTGTTAATGAATCTGAGTTCAACACTAACATTATCTCAAAAGAATGTGTTCAATGGTACCCTAAAAAGAACCACAGCTGGAAAACAAACAAGCATTTCTTCTTGTAAAAACAAGGAAAGCCACAAGATTATTGAGTAAGCACGTGATTGATTCAGTTTAAGTTTATGAAACAGGAAGTGATCCTCAACTCTATGGTTTTGTTTTTCATTAGATGATTAGCCTTAAATTCAAACCCAACCACATGAAAAGAGCTCAGCTTTGTTTCTCTCAAAGAAATGCCACCTGAGAGAAGTTCATAACACAAATCAAGAGAAGATAATTTTATTAATGTTCAATGAATGACCACAATAGTTGGTCAATGGGACTTTTACATCCAGTGCACATACAAGAGAATGGTAGTGCAAAAGCATCTCCTATTGCTACTCTGTCAAGCTCTGAAAAGTAGTGTTAGAATCCTAATCCTACGGGTTTAAGGATTTTGTAAAATATGTAAATAATAGGGGTCATAGGGAATATAAAGATTTAGGAACGCTCATCTTGGGAACATGAATCCCAACAGTCATAATCTTTGCATAAAGTAACTCTTTATCTTATGAATAAAGCAATTCAATTTCGGGAGCTATTCCTCTGTCTCCATTAGTGGTATCAGAGCCTGGCGAAATTCTCCATAACTCCTTCCTTCTGTCTGCTAGTCTTTCCAGCTCAGGATGTTTTCCTCATGTTCTGCTGGCTCAAACTGCTCCCTGGCACATTCTCTGCCTTCTCATACCTGTGCACAACTGCATTTCTGCATGCTATACATTCTTCTCCTTGTTGCGACTTATACTCTCCCTGGTGTATTGATTGCAGTTGCACCACGACCTATTCTCTGTCATGCTTGCCTAAAGTGACCTGCGCCCTCCTCTACACCTATTACCTGCAAATCTCTTGTCCATTCTACATGAGAAACCCTAATTCCTGTGCTGCGACCATACTCCAACTATTGGTTGCGACCACCCTCGAAGGAAGAGACCTCAGTGCTAGTTTGGGGTCTTTGAAACCCTAATCCCACTCCAGCCCACACATCAGCTCCAACCCGTGCATTGTCTTCAGCCCGCACATCAGCTCCATCCCACACATCGTCTCTAGCCCACACATTAGCTCCAACCCACGATTTGAATTTGTTGTTCCTTGTGCCCGCCATGTACGTGCGAGCCCTCTCTACTGACTGCTTATGCCTCAATTTATATGGTATCTTGTATCTCCCTTTCTACATGAGCCTCGTTCTTATGGCTTCCATTGGATCATGTTCTTATATTTGTAAGGAGTGTCAACCCTAGCATTCTCATGACTTGCATATACGTGCCCAATCTCATCGAAACCTTTCCACGAATCAATCCCACCAAATAACACCTGCATGAAGGTTTATCTACGTGGAGAAGATTAACTCGGAGGAGCTGAGATCACTTGCATAGGGAAAGAATCCTCTAGGACTTGGCTTGAATACAATGCCTATGGGCAGGTTGTTGGCTTGGGAACTTGAACTGGTGATTGTTGGATGTTTCATATCTAGCGCACAGCTGGAGATGAGGCTACACATGCATTCTGAGTGTTGTTTTTGCTGTTGGAGGGTGTTATCACCCAATAATTTTCCTATGGTTGTGGTAGGAGAATCACTAGGGTAACCATTTCAAACCAATCTTTAGACTGTATTCTAACCTATATAGTCAGAGAGAGCTCTCTCTTTGTCACAAGGTCATTTACATACACATATAGCTTTAAACAAGCATTCAGAAGGCTAGATTTCTGAGGGGAAGGGTTGTTTGAATTTTAAAGAGTGTAAGACAAACATATATTAAATACCATTGGGCAATGGATTCAAAGCTTGAAACATTCAAGGACTTACGACAAATAATGACCAGTGATAACCTTCATAGTCCGAGGCAAAATAGGTGTTAGTATTCAACAAAATATCTTTGAGAGATGGTAGGGGGAAATGAGAAGAAGCCGAATGAGACAGGAGGCACCTATCTGTGGATAAATCTGCTGAAACACCTTTAGCAGAAGAAATAGTGAAGGCTGCCAACTGAAATGAAGCATCTAATAGAGGATGAATTCCAAGACATTTACCATGAACACATAACAAACACGTTATTTGATGCAAGGAGCGCTTAACAGAGAACGAATTCCTTGCATACAACTAGAAGCGCATTAGCAAAAACTACACATACATGAAAATGAAGCAAACAAGGGAAAACAGACTGAACAATGAACACCGTGATGAATCTCAGAGATTCAAGGCATACTTTGCATTAATGTTCCCAAGAAAAGTTGCAGAGCTACAAAACCAAGCACAAAGGCTTTAAAATGAATGTCGAACCCTTTACTCCTTCGTAGAGGTTACATTTATACAGTACTAAGCTCTCGAGACCAACCTCGAAACAGAGCCAAAATCAGTTTTGATACGGGAATCAAACCCGCACACACAAAATCCTAACAAATTTTGATCTGGCAGATTCGCCATGATCACAAAACAAATCAAGAAAGCACGCTGGGATGCGCGTGGTGGATCAAAAAGGAAAATTTGACACTTGGGACTCAGGCCTGCTTGATGAAAATGACTGTTCAGAGGATCTTCGAGCGGCCTGCAACAGTTTCATTCATCACTGCATCTTCAACCAGCGAAATTGTTTTGGACTGTTGATCTTTCCCAGATGAAATATGCACCATCCATTTCCTATACCCTTTAACTCCATTTCGTTGGTTTTCTAATTCTTATCTTTCTCGCACCCCCCCGCAAAATCATTCTGGATTGTGGATCTGTTTGGCAAACACTCGGATGCACCTACATGTGTATTGACTTGCACATTGTAAAATTCCGCCGAGTTCTGGAAAATTAAACCAACAACACTTTGAACTAGCGGATTTTGTTCCATCCGTTGATCAATTTGATCAAACCATGTTGTGTAGACGCGTGTCTTGTTATCTGATGCAAGGAGCGCTTAACAGAGAACGAATTCCTTGCATACAACTAGAAGCGCATTAGCATAAACTACACATACATGAAAATGAAGCAAACAAGGGAAAACAGACTGAACAATGAACACCATGATGAATCTCAGACATTCAGGGCATACTTTGCATTAATATTCCCAAGAAAAGTTGCAGAGCTACAAAACCAAGCACAAAGGCTTTAAAATGAATGTCGAACCCTTTACCCCTTCGTAGAGGTTACATTTATAGAGTACTAAGCTCCCGAGACCAACCTCGAAACAGAGCCAAAATCAGTTTTGATACGGGAATCAAACCCGCACACACAAAATCCTAACAAATTTTGATTTGGCAGATTCGCCATGATCACAAAACAAATCAAGAAAGCACGCTGGGATGCGCGTGGTGGATCAAAAAGGAAAATTTGACACTTCGGACTCAGGCCTGCTTGATGAAAACGACTGTTCAGAGAATCTTTGAGCGGCCTGCAACAGTTTCATTCATCACTGCATCTTCAACCAACGAAATTGTTTTGGACCGTTAATCTTTCCCAGATGAAATATGCACCATCCATTTCCTATACCCTTTAACTCCATTTCGTTGGTTTTCTAATTCTTATCTTTCTCGCAACCCCCCCCCGCAAAATCATTCTGGATTGTGGATCTGTTTGGCAAACACTCGGATGCACCTACACATGTATTGACTTGCACACTGTAAAATTCCGCCGAGTTTTGGAAAATTAAACCAACAACACTTTGAACTAGCGGATTTTGTCCCATCTGTTGATCAATTTGATCAAACCATCTTGTGTAGACATATGTCTCGGATTTAGCCATGAGCATCTAAATTTCGCAGATTTTAAAATTTAATTTCTCCTCATATGTTTTGGCAGCGAAATTTTTCTCATCCGTGGATCTTGATATGGGCTGTTGAAAGTTGCGGGGTCTACCAAATTTCGCTGATTTCAAAAGTTACTTTCTCCGTGCATGTTGCATCAATGGAATGGATATCGGCCGTGGATCTAGATCAAGTCTTGATCTGGGCCGTCGAAACCTGCGCTTCGTACCAAATTCCGTTGATTTCAAAAGTTACTTTTTCCATGCATGTTGCCTCAACGGAATGGATATCGGTCGTAGATCTTCGTCCCGGTGCCCATCCGACAGTCAATTTTTCCGCACATTAAACCCTTTCTGCCGATAATAACATTTTCTTCTGACCCTGCATCTTCCCCCAGCGAAATCATTCTAGACCGTGGATCTAAAATCCACCTTGATCTCCATCCTCAAAGTTTGTTGGGCCTACCAGATTTCGCATATCGAGAAATCTACTTATCCCATGTGCATGTTTCTCTTTTCCGCACTGTCGATCTTAGACAAACTTTCGCAACCGTTGATCTGAGATCAAGATGCAGGCTGCGGATCGCGGAAGGCGGGATTTATGCTTTCATTTTCGATCCCGCCTTTCCGCTTCCGTTCGTGCCATCGATCTATGCGAAAGCTCTCTGAACCGTCAATTTCACGGGCTAGAGGAAAGCGGAAAGCAGGATTCCAACTTTTCATAACCAAATTTCTATATTTCCGCTCCCGCCTTTTTGCTCCTTTCCAAGCCGTTGATCTGAGATTAAAAATGCGGAAGCGTTCTGAGCCATTGATTTGTGATCAAAGTATGAATGCGTTACGAGTTGGTGGAAAGCGGAAAGCGGGCTTTCAAATTTTTATGGCTGGATTTTCTCCATTTCCACTTCCACCTTTTTTCCTGGACCGTTGATTTATCCCGCGGTCATCCTTGACCGTCGAATCTCGGGCTGCGGAAAGCGGAATTCGGGTTTACGACTTTTCATAACCAACTTTCTCCTTTTTTTTTCTGCAAAATAGCGGAAAGCGGAAGGCGGATTAACCAACTTTTATAACCAAATTTTACCCTTTCCGCTTATCCGCTCCCGATCTTTCCTTGGTGGAAATGATTTGCGGCCTTTGATCTTCTCCGTTGTGCATCCAGGTTGTCCATTCCGATCAGCTTTTATCCTTGATCAGGTTTTTCTTACCAGGTTCATTTCCAAGGTCACGCCTCAGGATTTTTTTTAACTGTTTTCTTCACTTTCGACCAGGAACAGATCCTTCAGAACTTGCATCAACACTCACTCAGGTTATATGGCATGGGAAATTTTCGACCTTACCCATCAATTTCACTAGCTTATCCTTTTGCAGGGGAATTAACATGGATGCATTTGTAAAAATCCTTAAAGTTTAGCAGAGGTGCTAATGATGGCTCCAAGTTGGGGATGCTATCCTCCCCGTGAGGTAGCAAAGAGCCCCGTAGACCAAGTGCCTGATCCATTGGGCTGGTCCCAAGCTTTCCTGAAATCCTCAACATGCTCTGAAAACAAAAATTGAACTGATATTGAAAACAAACTGAAATATTGCTAAAAGAAATGCTCGCCATGTTGAGCTTATTCATACCTACCTACCCTATTTACTGAACAACAATGCCCAATCAAGTAAATTCTGACTTCCAATGAAGCCAACCAAGCAATTGATCTAATGATTGAGCTTCTTCATCATGCTTGATCCAAACCAGAAAGGAAGAACTTAATGGTAAAAGGTTATGATAGAAGACTTGATCTTTACTACACACACATAACCCACCATTCCCACTACAAAGCTTCTCCACATATTCAGCTACTGGATCATGACAACCTTCAAATTTTTCTGTTATTTGTTTGCCATGACAAGGTTTCTTCAATTGTAACTTCCCTAGCACCCTTTCAAACTGATCTTCAAAAGAACCATGCAAGGAATGCTTATGACAATTTTCAAATGGGATGTTAACAACTTGATTTAAAATTTCTGCATTCACAACTTTGTTCTTTTTATGCTTTTCAAAAGTAATATCATTTTGTTCATCAAGCAAAATAATTTCTTCTTGGCATAAAATTTCTGATTCTAAAAAACATAAATAAACATCCCATTTAGAATCCTTATCTTCTCCCTGGCGATTTAATCCTTCATTGCAAACTGCTGTTTTTTCTATATGTTGGGACTGATTGGAATGTTGTTCATCATTCTCATCCTCTACAAGCAAAGAGGGATTTGTATGTTCATGTAAGTCTTTAGGTGAAACTTGAGTTTGAAAAACACACAAAGCTCCTTCTTCAATCATTAACTCAAAAATTGATTCCTCTTTCTGTACATCACTAGGCTGACCATCTTCTTGCTCATCATATACAGGTGGACTAAAATCTTTTTTAAAACCACCACTAATAGAGTTTGTAACTACTAACAGGTTGATTGCATTCTTCATAAAACATATTACGACTTTGAAGAAATCACAGCTGCAAAAGGGTAACTATTGATTGAACGGGGGCAGCCTCCTCTTGTAACAAAATTTCAGAAGTTGAATGATATGAGGAACAATTTGATTGGCAGTCCCAACTTTCTTCTTGGTCACACAAAGATTGACAAGACTGCTGCAAACTATTGTTAGCTTCAGGTAAAGAAAGGTAATTGGTTGAATCCGAGCTTTGGCTCATGTCAATTTTAGTCAAGGAAGACATTACCAACGATTGAGGATTTTCTTGAATATCATGGCAATTGGTTTGTCTTTCTTTTTGAAATGAGTATTCATGTAAAATTTCTAAAATCTCTTCATCCATATACTGATCATCACTGTATATGTCTTTAAAATTTTCGATGAACCCTTTATCATGCGTGCAACAATCTTGAATTAGCAGCAAAGAAGGATATTGATTTTTAAAATGTTCATGAAAAACTGTATGAAAGTCTCTAAGAGAATATAAACTCTTTGTTGGCAATCCCTCATACCATGACCTTGCATTTCCTTCTAAACTAACCATGAACATTTTCATTAAAGAATCCTCATGCAATTCAATTCCCAGCTTATGAAATCTAAACAAATGAATGGCAGCATCATCCCCCTTTTGATCTTTGAATCTTGGAATATATGCTTGCCAATCTATATTAGGTATTCGATTTGGAAAACCAGGAATATGAGCACGATTCATAGGAGCATACCTTACAGCTATAGAACTCATCTTGATGATGATGAAACTGAATAAGCTCCTCACACTTTGCAACCCTTTGACAGTGGAGCTTCCATATAACATTATGAAGACTGGATTCTTTGCAGATGGAGTTGCCAGGTGAATGATGCACAACCTTCTTGATGTTTGATTGTTGTTCACCATCAACAATCAAATTTCAAACTATGTAGCTCATACCCAGGGAATATTTGAACCCTCGTTCCCCATTATGGTAGTCAGTATTTCCCAGTGGAGTCACCTTACACAAACTTTGAGTGGAG
Organism: Pseudotsuga menziesii; assembly: GCA_001517045.1. Classification (NCBI taxonomy): domain Eukaryota; kingdom Viridiplantae; phylum Streptophyta; class Pinopsida; order Pinales; family Pinaceae; genus Pseudotsuga; species Pseudotsuga menziesii. The sequence goes on along the minus strand of LPNX011136159.1, from coordinate 33,428 downwards.
TCGCCGGAGCATATACAACCAATATGTGTCTATGACCGGTTGCTCAACCAGATCGTAGAACTAGAATAATGTCATTTCCCCGAGGAGATAATAGCAATTAAGTCCTCGACAATGATGCCAAGATGTTATCACCCAATAATTTTTTTATGGTTGTGGTAGGAGAATCACTGGGGTAACCATTTCAAACCAATATTTAGACTGTATTCTAGCCTATACAGTCAGAGAGGGCTCTCTCTTTGTCACAAGGTCATTCACATACACATATAGCTTTAGACAAGCATTCAGAAGGCTAGAGTTATGAGGGGAAGGATTGTTTGGATTTTAAAGAATGTAAGACAGACAGATATTAAATACCATTGGGCAATGGAGTCAAAGCCTGAAACATTCAAGGACTTATAGCAAATAATGACCAGTGATAACCTTCGTAGTCTGAGGAAAAATAGGTGTTATTATTTAGCAAAATATCTTTGAGAGATGGCAGGGGGAAATGAGAAGAAGGCTAATGAGACAGGAGGCACCTATCTGTGGATGAATCTCCTGAAACACTTTTAGCAGAAGAAATAGTGAAGGCTGATAACTGAAAAGGAGCATCTAACAGAGGATGAATTCCAAGACATTTACCATGAACACATAACAAATACGTTATCTGATGCAAGGAGCGGTTAACAGAGAACGAATTCATTGCATACAACTAGAAGCGCATTAGCAAAAACTATAAATACATGAAAGAAGCAAACAAGGGAAAACAGACTGAACAATGAACACCGTGATAAATCTCAGACATTCAGGGAATACTTTGCATTAATGCTCCCAAGAAAAGTTGCAGAGCTACAAAACCAAGCACAGAGGCTTTAAACTGAATGTCGAACCCTTTACTCCTTCGTAGAGGTTACATTTATAGAGTACTAAGCTCCCGAGACCAACCTCGAAATAGAGCCAAAATAAGTTCTGAACGGGAATCAAACCCGCACACAAAATCCTAACAAATTCTGATCTGGCAGATTCGCCATGATCACAAAACAAATAAAAAAAGCACACTGGCATGCGTGTGGTGGATCAAAAAGGAAAATTTGACACGTGGGACTCAAGCCTGCTTGATGAAAACGACTGTTCAGAGGATCTTCAAGCGGCCTGCAACAGTTTCATTCATCCTTGCATCTTCAACCAGCGAAATTGTTTTGGACCGTTGATCTTTCCCAGATGAAATCTGCACCATCCATTTCCTATACCCTTTAACTCCATTTCACCGATTTCTAATTCTTATCTTTCTCGCACCTTCGCCTCGTGCATCTATTTGGAAAACACTTGGATGCACCTACACGTGTATTGACTTGCACACTCTGTAAAATTCCGCTGAGTTCTGGAAAATTAAACCAACAACACTTTGAACTAGCATAATTTTTCCTATTCGTTGATCAATTTGATCAGACCATGCTGTGTAGACGCGTGTCTTGGATTTAGCCACGAGCATCTAAATTCCACAGATTTTAAAAATTAATTTGTCCTCGCATGTTCTGGCAGCAAAATTTTTCTCATCCGTGGATCTTGATCGGTCGTTGATTTGGGCCGTTGAAAGCTGCGGGGTCTACCAAATTCTGTTGATTCCAAAAGTTACTTTCTTCGTGCATGTTGCATCAGTGGAATGGATATCGGTCGTGGATTAGATCAAGTTTTGATCTGGGCCGTCGAAACCTGTGCCTCGTACCAAATTCTGTTGATTTCAAAAGTTACTTTCTCTGTGCATGTTGCCTCAGCGGAATAGATATCCGCCGTAGATCTTCATCCCGGTGCCCATCTGACGGTCAATTTTTTCTGCACGTTAACCTCTTTCTGCCGATAATAACATTTTCTTCTGACCCTACATCTTCCCCCAGTGAAATCATTCTTGACCGTGGATCTAAAATCCACCTCGATCTCCACCGTCAAAGTTTGTTGGGCTTACAAGATTTCGCATATCGAGAAATCTACTTATCCCGTGCGCATGTTGCTCTTTTCCGCACTGTTGATCTTAGACAGAAACTTTCCGAGTTGTTAATCTGAAATCAAGCTGCAGGCTACGGATCGCGAAAGGCGGGATTTCTGCTTTCATTTTCGATTCTGCCTTTCCGCTCCCCTTCAGGCCGTTGATCTGTGCGAAAGCTCTCTGAACCGTCGATCTCACGGGCTGGCGAAAAGCAGAAAGCAGGATTCCAACTTTTCATAACCAAATTTCTATATTTTTGCTCCCACATTTTTGCTCCTTTTTGAGTCATTGATCCGAGATTAAAAATGTGGAAGCGTTTTGAGCCATTGATCTGTGATTAAAGTGTGGACACGTTACGGGCTGGCAGAAAGCGGAAAGCGGGCTTTCAACTTTTCATGGCCGGATTTTTGCCTTTTCCGCTTTAGCCATTTTGCTTCCACCTTTTTTCCTGGACCATTGATTTATCTCGAAGTCATCCTTGACCGTCGGATCTTGGACTACAGAAAGCGGAATTCGGGTTTACGACTTTTCATAACCAAAATGTTTTATATTTCCACTTTCCGCCTTTTCGTTTCCACAAAATAGCGGAAAGCGGAAGGCAGATTAACCAACTATTATAACCAAATTTTACCCTTTCCACTTATCCGCTCTCGATCTTTCCTTGGCGGAAATGATTTGATGCCTTTGATATTCTCCGCTGTGCATCCAGGTCGTTCATTCCGGTCAGCTTTTATCCTTGATCAGATTTTTCTTACCAGGTTCATTTCCAAGGTCACGCCTAAGGATTTTTTTTTACTGTTTTCTTCACTTTCGACCAGCAACAGATCTAGAACTTGCATTAACACTCACTCAGGTTATATGACATGGAAATTTTTTGACCTTACCCATCACTTTCACTGGCTTATCCTTTTGCAGCGGAATTAGCATGGATGCATCTGTAGAAATCCTTAAATTTTAGCACAGGTGCTAACAAAGGGATCATGATATCGACTGCGTGGAGGAGGTGAAAAACACCTACACGTGGAGAGAAGCTTCCATATGATCTTTGTGTTGTCCACCGACTGCACATCAGCAAAAGAAATCTTCCGAAAGCTGTCTCCTCAGTTGAGAAAGTGGGAGAGGTGTGACCTTGGGGGCAAGCACAGAGCCAAGTACTGTCACCTACTCCTAGCTCCTCCGTTTAGGGCTAACTCCTAACGAAGCCAAGGGGGGTAGTCCTTACAAAAAAGTTTCTACTGCTCTTAAGTTGTTAAAGTGTTTTTAAAAGGTTGCGGATGTAGATGGGTGTTGTTTAGGAGTTATAGTGATTAAATGTGTTTGTTTATTATGAACTTGACGCATAAGATAAAGCAATCCACGTTGCTATCAAGAGAATCAAAAGATGAACAATACTTCAAGACCTATCAAAAGATGCATTCACAGCTAAAAATTAAACAAATCAATAGACAATTGATCCAAATATAACAATTATGCATAAAATAATAGACCAGTGTCTTATGGAGTTAGAGTACTGCAATGCGTAAAGAAATTAACAGCAAGTCTTGAAATAAAGCTAGTGAATATTAAGTTGTGCAAGTGCTCTGGGTATATTTTAAATGTTTTTAAGTGGTCTTGCTTATGTTGTCAACGAAGGTTTGTCAAGAGCCAGGAGAATGTTCAAAGTTTAATCTGTTGAAGACATGATGGCCCGCCCAGTATCCCAGGCTGGTATCGCGAATATTGACCAGCTAGCTGAGAAGCTTAGATAGTGGGGAGTTCCGGCGCCTCTACAAAGAAGAACTTAGGAAATTCCCTACAACATCGGTGCGTTGGTTATGGGGTTTAAATTTTATTATGTTTCTCTTGCAAGATTAAAAATCCAATGCCGTTTCTGGGTACTCCGATTTTGAAGTCGTTCAGAGCATACTCTGGCAAGGAAACAATGAAGTTAATTAATTATGGGGGAGTGAGTTGCAAATTTTATTAAGTTGATTAATTAAAACTCTCCGACAGAGAGCGCTCTTGACCTCGTCTTATGACAACGGTTCAAGAGACTTAGCTAATCTAAAATGCCTAATGCAAGGATATGCAAGTCTAACTATGCTCTCTGATAGAGAGTGCTCTTGACTTGTGTTACTGCAAGTTCAAGAGACTTAATTAATTAATTGATTAAATCTTAAAAGAAAAAGAAAACTAAACTACCCAAGAGTCTCTTTCAGGCTTTTTTAGGGCCCTAATCGGGAAAGCAAGGGGGTAAGTAAAATCATAAAAAAAAAGTAAACAAACTTTGCATTCAGTTAAGTAAATAAACAAAGAAACATTTTTACTTTTATATCTTATGAATGATGAACTAATCAGAAATAAACTACCTTACTTTAATGAAAGAACAAACTTCTAATAATTGAAACTATTCTATCCTGCTTATAGCAAAATATGAAGTAAAGCATGAAAATGAGGGGACGATACAAGCTTCCCCTAAATGGGGGAAGAGGGGTGTGGGAGCCGTAATACCACTTGCTCTTTATTAATTTGTTTACAATGCTTGAAGTTTGGAGTCCTTTGTGATCTTGAGAATGTATTCAAGGCAACCTAGAGAATGGGGATGAAGATGGGGGGAAAATGAATGTTTCTTGGAGCTTATATCTTTGATTTTTTGCCAGCATTCCCGCTTAACCTGTCACGAAAAGAGAAAAACTAGCGAGCTATTTTCCTGCAAAATGATAGATTAAACACTACAATACACTAACAAAATACACTTAGTACTTGAGCAAAAATAGGAATTTTATGTTACTTCAAGTACTAACTAGATCTAATAGAAAATGCAAAATTTTTGACACTTCCTAGATCTAGAAATGAGAGCAAGTAAGATGCAAATGATTAGCTTTACAAATCAGAATTTTACTTGCAAACATAAAGTGAAAGAAAGAAAAATTTTAATTTTAGGGTGAATAGAGAAGATAAACCACTTGGATCTTGAATCCTTGAAACCATTTTGGATCCCAAATAGCATGCAGCTGCAAGTAACATATGCTTGGCTCCAAGAAAAGGAGATGCAACTTAGGTCAACCTTTTACTTGGTACGGTAAAGTGATCTACAGACAAAACTTATACACTTGCCAAAATGGGGGTTAAAGCATGTATTGTTTACTAAACAAAACCCAAAAGCATGAAATATAGCTGAATAAAACAATGCTCTTTAAGATTTCTGAAAGTAAATGGAATAAATAGGTAACTTGAAAGCTACAAATACTTATTCTTACGTGCTTTTATAAGCCCTCTAAAGCATGTATTAATACCCACAAATTAGCAAAAGTAAAGAAACTGAAATAATATCACCTCATTAACCGGAACATATGCATCCAAGACCTACATAGCATGAGCCTCCAAAGCCTTTCTTTATTAAGAAATAGGTTGCATAAGAGCAACAAGCATTGCAATATTTCACCAGAGGTTCTCTACATCAATCATCCACCCAGATAGAGCTAAAAAAGCCTTTATTTATACAATGAGAGAAGACCCAAAACCCTAAAACCAAAAACCCAAACCTAACCGTCTCGGCACACAACTGAGAGCTCAAACCCAAAGCTGAAGAGTTAAGAGTGAGGGGAGGCCTCCACCTAGGCAAGGCGCCCCCACTCCAAACCTAAAACATCAAAAACCAACCTCCAGACAAGCCACATGTGTGAGGCCGCAACAGTCAAGGAGAGAGGGGCGTGAGCACTGTGAAGGAGGCGTGAGCATGAAGGAGGTGTTAACTGAAGATGATAGGCACCAAAACCCTTAGGGTTTGCACCAAACACTGTCTGTTATTAATTTCTAGCTCTGTAATTATCATCACACCAATCCCAGTCCTCCAAATCATCCAAGTCATGAGTTTAGCTGGAGAGGACAAGACTGCTAACTGAATATATATCTTTAATGCTCGTTGAATGCTCATTGAAGCTGAGTTCTGTTAACTCCAATCATCATAAATGCCCATTGCCATGTCATTCTGCATTTCATTTCGTTGAATTCGGAATAATTTGGAGAGATTTGGATTTTCTCCAAAATAATCATTTTAATTAATTAATCAATATTTTCCCCAAAACTGACTTTTTTGAGAAAATATGTGTTAGGTGGCCGAATGATGATCTGAAAGTTGGATTTGGCTGGATGGCTGATCAAGAATGATTTTTGGCTTAAGGTTAGAGCCTTCAATCATTGAAATTGGGTTCTGGATGACTAACTTATTACAAAATGAATTTTTCCATTTAATTTATGGAAAAATTTAATTAAAAACTTAGGGAAAATTAAAAAATTAAAAAATTAAAAATAAAATTTTGACGCGTACGATAAAAAAATTTCGGAAAAAAATTTGAGGGTTTTAGTGACTTAGGACATGACCATGTTCTATTCTAATAATGTCTAGTAGGTTTATATATACTCAGTTAGGCTCTAATAACCCCCCAAGGCCCAGAATTCAAAATCGGGCATTCCAACTTTGGAGGAAGCGGGAGAAAACCTTGTCAATTAAAGTTGGTTATAGGAAAAGCATAATTGTCAAGGGCAAAAAACTCCCTGGAATACCTTAGTTGAAATTCTACGTCTTAGGAGACCGAACCACTCAAAACACCCTACTAGCACATTTTATTACAAACCCCGCGGGGCCATGGTCATAATTATTCAAACAAAAAACTGATTAGCCAAAACAGGCTAGACACAAAGGCGGATCATCTGATACACTGGAATCAAACATTTATCATGTTTGTCAACTGGCGGCTCCTCAGCTAATCCAACTAAGTGCAAAATTAGTGGATAACACTTTGCATTATTGAGTTTGATATTTGAATTATTGAGATTTATGTATTTCTTCAAAGAGTGTAATGCGTAGACTTCCTGTGAACTTGTATTGCAGACACTGCTTGAGGTTGAATTAACGAGTGTTGAAAATTACAGCTTATATTGTAGTATTGTATTATTTTAATGCCTATAATGTAAAAGGTGGCAGAGACTTAGACCTACACCTATTTTTCTCAAATAATGTTAAATTGCACAAGATGAATTTGTTAGCTTCCCTAGTTGGAGCAGTGCTCAACAGTAAAGACACCTATTCGAAATGGATGAGAAAGATCAAGTCCACTTGCATTTACAATGACCTATGGGATAGCACATGTGAAGGAGTGACCCTTGAAATAGAAGATGGACTTGTGACCATTGACCAAAAACCGCCAGAAACAAAGAAATAACTTTTTGTGTAAGACCAGATACAAGAAGGCATTGGCATTGATTACTGCAATGGTAAGTGAAGAGTTGAGTCAGCATATACTACCCGCAACATCTTGTTTTGATGCCTTAAAATATTAAAAGACCTCTATGGCTCACATTTTGAACTAGAGCTAATTCTGTTGATGTTAAAGTTGTTCAATTTAGAAGTGAAAGACAATGATCCTATGATTGTTGCATCTGAGAACAATGCAATCATGCATAAGCTCAAATCCACTGGTGTGAAGCCATACCTTCCTCTCACTTCCTTCATTAAGTTCCTCTATCCCACACATTCAAACTACCTTGAATCACTTCAAGCTAGTGACAAACTGAAGAAGCTCACCTTCGACTCTTTGGTGGATAAAATTGCAGATAGAGAAAAACATTTTGGAAAGAAGACCTTGCAACCTTCTAGAGATACCTTGTGGCTTTCCCAAAAAGGAAAGAACTACTCAAAAGACTCTTCTAAGCGAGAGAACATCAAAAGACGACGTGAAAGAAAGAATTTTAGAGGCACGGGGGGTAGAAACTGTTATCACAAATCTTGTAGTTGCCCCGATAGATGAATTCTATACAGGATGGCAGAGGGGACAAGCAACCAAAGCTATGACCTACGAAAACCCTAACCCCCAAAAGATGGATGGTTGTCATGCCGGTTAAGGATTCCTTCACTTTATGCCACTAGAGAAGCCCAAGTGACAAAGGGGGAGACCTGGATCAATCCTGAAAGGAAATATCCAAGACAAATCACCAGATCAGACTCTTGCCAGAGAATACGTAAGATGAGTGTCTGAAACCCTAGATTTAAGGATGAGCCACAAATTAGGGATACCTGAGTGGGGTAGTTATTCGAGATTGGAAATGTCACTCAGGTGATTAAAATAGATGGCTTGCAAAGATTGAAGTTGGATCTAGCATTTTAGTGTGTTGGTTCAAATGATCAAACTCGGACCCTAGGGGGATTTAAGCGGATAATTGAGAAATCTCAAGGACAAAGCTGATATTGATAATTATAGTTTCCTGCACACTAGTTGGGGTGAAATATTTGACAATGAAAAATACCCAGATGAAACCGGACAAAAAACAGAGGGAAAATGGTTGACTTGCTGAAGGAAGAGCGTTTTCTCCTAGACAGAGACCAGTTCCTAGAGGGGGGAAAGAGGAGTCCAAGCTTGAAGTTTTTGAGGGAGAGGGGGTTTTTCAGTAAGCCGCACAAAACCCATATAGCCAAATTTACAGATTCCTAATGCAAATTCGTCCGATGATTTTTCCTAATGTTAAATGAGGGTTTTTCAGTGAAAATTATTTATGGGCAATGCATGAAAATCAAAAGATGGAGAAATTACCTGAGAAACATACCTGAATCATCGTTGATGACCTCCTGAATGATGAAGAATTCCTTTCTTGAGATCAAATAAGATTTCCAGACAAGATTTTGATGAAGTGTTGCTTTAGCCAGTGTCCCTAGCGCCCCTGTTTGCCTGCCACACCAAAGAAAATCAATTAGTATGGAAAATAAACGGGAAATGCAAGCTAAAAGAAGTACAAGAAGAAGAAATCATAAAGAAGTTCAACTCCCAGATAACCAATTGCCGAGATCAAGCAACAGGGCAAGTCCCCCCACCAATGCGCCTCTCTCAGAATTGCCTCCTTCAACTTGCAATTTAAACGGGTACAAGGAAACATACAACAACTATGCCGGATATATCTTAGTGCAGAAGAAATGCAGTGCCAGTCATCAACTCATTCATTCATCAAGCAAGTAGACAAGAGTGTAGTCCCAGAAAAAATCTCTTTATTTCAATTCCGGTGCCAATGCTGATGAATTACAAAGGGGGGGTTACCTCTCTTAAATAGTTTTAGAGAGACATAAAACCTAACTCACTTTATCATCCAACGGTTGAGATTAAAACATCATCAACGGTGGAGATCATCAATACATCAATCAATACATGGATCAATTGACTAAGTCAAAGAGGGGGCACACTTTACTCAAGGACACCTCTCTAGAGTGAAATGTCACAACATAACATAAGATATAACATGATACAACATAGGAGGGGGTCACTAGGGGCTTAAATCACCCTATGCCCCTTTTTACAATTTCGTAACATAAACTATAACCATGAAATACATCAATAGCCAATTAGAGAGGGCGCCCCTTGGGGGGATTTCCTCACTGGCTGAGCCATAATAAAATAATCCGGACATCTGCTGACTGAAAACTACTAGAGGATTCTCCGGGATGCCAAGAAACATCATCTGCCAAAATTCCAAGCCATTTGCTTGACCTAGGAGGCCAAATCGACTTTTTCAGTGATTCTCTAGTTCATTTTTTTTGTTGGTACAATCTCTGGAAACTGATAAATCTATCATAACTCTCTCTCCAGGATGCAAACTGGGAAAACCAACTTCTCTAGAGACATGGAAGAATGGTATAAGTGACTACTCATACCCCCTGGAACACTGCTTTGATCTAGGAGAACCAATCATACTGCTATCTGGAATAAAATTTGATCATTTAGCCAATAATTAATTGATAATAATCACTTTTCTGGAGAACCTGAGCCAAATTCTCAAAACTGAAACTGCAGTATTGGTCCTGGGCATGTCTAGAACAAATATAGACCATGTTGTATGTTTGAGTCACCCCTTGGGAAATGTGATTGACTTGGTCAACTGGGTTGATCAGGTCAACGTACCCAAAATCAAGGTGAGATAACATGCCAATATGATCCTGCAACCATCCAAGGTAAGGAATGCTCCCATGATGTATATCAAAACTCAACTTGAGTCAGTTATTCATAATCATGGTGACCAACAATAATGGTAATAATAAAATATACCTTTTCTTCTGAAAAATCTTAGAGTCCTCTGGAAATCTGCTTGTACATGCCATACTTACAAAGTGTAAAAGATGTGCTATAGATGGGTGAGGGTGAAAAAACAAAGCTAAGGCAAGGGGAAATGACTCTTGATTGACTTTGACTCAGTGATCTATCTGAATGATAACCTCTTCACTACCGCTCTACTTATCCTGACATTCAAAGGTCTTACCGTAGTCTCCTTCGTCGCAAAAAATGACAATTTGTCGCTCAGTGAAGACGGGAACTCTCATCTCTCCTTGCCCATTCCCCCAAACATTTATGGCGTGCCATCCTCTCCCGACACTCCCCTCTCTCATCCAACCTTGACCTTGCTTCCATGTTTTCCCATACCTCCAATCTCTATGACATTCCAAGGCAGGCCAACATTCATGTTGCTTCCCCTCCCTCCTTCCACCTCTTCACTAACAGCGATGTCACGGAGGCCATCCGGGCGATGAGCAACAACAAATCAGCAGAAGGGACAGTAGATTCACAGGTGCCTTCTGGCAGGAACTATTCAGATTAGTGGGGACCAAACTGGCTACCATCACGAGTTATCATCCCCAGAGCAATGGACAAATTGAAATTGTCAACAAGTGGATTGAAGGATATCTGAGGAACTACGTAACAAGGCAGCAACGAACTTGGATTAAATGGCTACACTTAGGAGAGTATTGCTACAATACTACTTATCACATGTCTATTAGGATGATGCCTTTTAAGGCATTATATGGCTACGAGGCCTTGGACTATGCAGATTTAGCATTCGGAGACAGTAGGGCTCCTAAGGTAAAGGATTGGATATAGGACAGTTAGGATATTCTTAAAATCTTGAAGGAAAACTTACAGACAGCCCAAAATTAGCTGAAGTTGTATGCATACAGACATAGGGTTGAGCGGAGCTTTGAGGTAGGGGATTTGGTATACTTAAGGCTCCAACCTTACAAACAATCTTCACTTAAGAAGAAAGGAGCAGAAAAGTTAAAACCTCGCTTCTATGGACCCTACAGAATAATCAGGAAGGTGGGAGAGGTGGCATATGAACTAGAACTACCACAGGAAAGTAAAATTCACAATGTATTCCATGTGTCCAACCTGAAAAGACCATTGAGCAACACATTGCTCCATCAACAGAATTACCTCCTTTAGATGATGAAGGACTACTGATACTGATTCCTGAACAGATCATACAAACTAGAGAAAGGAAACTCAGGAACTGGGTGATTAGGGAATACTTGGTTCAATGGAAAGAACTACCTCCAGAGGATGCCACATGGGAAGGAGAACAAGTATTGCAGCATCACAGTTTGCAGTTGCTTGAGGACAAGCAATCTCAAGCGGGGAGGACTGTAATGTCCTCATCTGATTAGGCATTGAGGACCAAAACTGCTAACCTATGTGATTCCTGTGGGTTCGAGTGGTTACTGATAGTTAGGGAATCAAATGAAGACTGATGCCATCTATAGAAAATCTAGGGCATCAATATGATATCACCATTAGGTCAAAGAGGGCCACCGGAGCCACAGGCCACCGGCATGCATGACATCTAATCATTATTTAATAATGCATGCACCCATTTAAGTCTCCATGCGCATGCATGCAAGTCAACTGCAAATTAGAAGTTAAAGTGACCTAATTAGGTCAAAGTTAGGGTTTTTGCAGTTGAAAGTTATAAAAGAAAGATAAAGTGAATGCAGACTTCACTTTTGGATTATTATTATTTTGGAACTCTTGAGAAGCAGCACAGCGTGCGGCCACAACAGTTGGGGTTGGAGACGACGTCTTCAGCTAACAGGATTTCGGCAGTGAGACATCTGCCCTAGTCTCCTTCAGGATAAACCATCCAGGTTTGTCACCATATCTATTGCATTCATCATTATTCAGTATTCCAGTATAAGTTCGAAGGTTATTGCAGATTCATCCGTACAGCTGGGGGGCATTTAGCTGGGAAAACCCTAGTCATTCACCAGGACTCTGGATCACTATATTTCTTCCGCATGCAGCATGCATCTTCACTGATAGGATCACTCTACTACATTGGGTGATTATCAGCTATTAGATTGTCCATCCGGGGCAACTAGCAGCAGTTTACAGGGTTGTGGGGGCGTGAGCAGCAGACTGGGAGATCAATTCGCTAGGGCATCTGGGAGGTCAAAACCCTTGCATGCTCCGGCCATCCTCTTCGGCACTGGCATACCTTCCTTCCGACTTATTTCCAGCTGAAACTAACCATCCCTTCAGCAAAAACGTCACACTTGTTTGACTCAGCCATCTGGGGGTATTGCAACAGAAACAAGGTTATTTCTTCACCAGCTCAACTCATCTTGCATGCGTATTCTCTCTGGAGCACATTCAACCGGCTTATCAGTGGTAAGTGTTCATTCTATCCTGTAAACCCTAACCCTAATTTTAGCTATAAAATAGGGAAATTTTGCATGGCAGTTTGCATGCCCAACTATTTCAGTAAAATTGCATAGAAATAGAAAATATCAATATTTGGGATATTACAAGTTGTCTCCTGCCGAAAAATACAGAAAGGCTTTTACGCATATTTTCCTCCAGCAGTCTGCCATTTATTTTTCTGTTTATGTAAATCGTGGCAGATATGCCGCATTCGAGTTTGTTAGAAGATGTTCTTCGGTTTGTAACAAATTTTGTTGCTAATGTCGATTTTGGAGGTCCGAAACACTATAAATTTACCTCCTGAAGAAGGAGAAAGGGTTGGAACCAATGTAAATTTTGCGTTGTATGCTTTCAAGAGTTTTCTAATAAAGTTGTAGAGCCGAAGTTGGTGTTTTCACAATGATTCATGTGTTGTTTTATGTTACAATCTGTTACTTTCTTTCTCATGTGAACGTTTTCCAGTTTATATCCCCCATTATGTTTTCTTTCATGTCTGAAATAAGTGTATAACAGTTTGGAATTCATACATACTATGCTCCATCTGTTGTTTCAGACATCCACCGAAGCTTTCTTCTAAAGTTAATACTGAATTCATTCTTTAATGCTCTGTGTTAATGGTTTGTTCTTGTTCTTCTTTTTCCACTAGAAAAATATAAATTGACTGTGACCAAATGGCTTTCTTGCCCCTGTGTTAAAATCACCTGCATAAGTTCTGTTATCTCCTTTGCACATCTTGACTCCGTTGCCCAATGGTTCTACGTTCTGTTTTAACAAATCTTACAAACAATTCATATTTTCATTTGTACATATCTCCCATTGTTAATATCTGGCGAGAGATCCCTCTCGGAAGAGCAGAAAGCCAGTTCTCTCTTCGAAAGTGGTTTTACTGTTACCTGGGAGTGAGCCTTCAAAACCTTTGGTTCAATTCCAGTGCTAACAAAAAGTTCATCAAATGAATGTGAAGACTATTTTCTTGAATGGAGACCTGAAAGAGAATGTCTTCATGTCTCAGCTAGAAGGCTTTGTTGTGAAAGGGAAAAAACAAAAAGCATGCAAAATCATCAAGTCATTGTATGGCCTGAAACAAGCATCTCGCGCATGGTACAAAAAGATAACCGAGCATCTTTTGAAGTTAAATTTCAAACATTTAAAACTTGATGACATAACAATGTTTGTAAAGAGAGTTGGAAGATCTATTGTGTACCTTATGGTGTATGTAGATGATCTTTTGATCATGGGGAACAATGAAAGCTATATTGCATCCATAAAGAAAGAATTGAAGAATGTCTTTGAGATGACATATTTGGGACACCTTCACTACTACTTGGGAATTGGAGTGACTCAAAATCCTAAGTACATATTCATTTCATAGAAGAAGTATGTTGGAGAACTATTGAATAGATTTGGCATCTCTCCTCCAATGGAACAAAACTTGAAGTTCACATCAAAAGAATGCGATGAATTTGAAGATGCGACCAAGTACATATAGATTGTGGTAAGCCGTATCTACCTTACCACCACTAGACCAAATATTTCATTTGTTATTGGGATCCTTTCCAACTCCATTCAAAAACCTTGTGAAGGATATTGGTCTGCTGCCAAAATATTTCTGAGATATTTGAAGGGGACTTAGGACTTTGGACTCAAATATCCTGTTGCCGCCTAATTCGCACCTCGGGTCACGTGGTAGAAATATTCAAGTCACTGGGTGCGACCTTGGGGACAAGCAAGAGTCAAGTGTTGTCACTTGATCTTGACTCCTTCGTCTAGGCTCTCTCCTAGTGAAGCCAAGGGGGGGTGGTCCCTAGTAAAATAAACTAAAGTTGTTTAATCTATGAAAATAAAACAATTAATCTAGGAGATGTAATGATATAAAATATTGAAACTAAGAAGAACTGCAAATGATTTAAATAACTAGCATATAAAATAACATTCCATACAACACATTGATTAACTTAAATATCAACAATAAATAAGAATGCCAGATATACTAGCTAATGGAGTGCTTGTGTGAATGAGGGTTGCTAGTGATGTCTTAGTAAGTATTGCAGTTGTCTCAGTTGGTTCCTTTTATATTAATCAGATGAGTGATTAAGAAATGGGTTGATTGTTGGTCAATTTTATTAAAATGAGGTAATGATCTAATCATTAAAGGGAAAGGGGATTCAAATATACCCGAGGGATACGTGGAATATGTCCGGATTTACTAGGAAGTGGCTCTCATAGTGACATGTGGGATAGGTGGAGTCATGGGGTTATGTTCAACACTACACCAACAAGAGTGTAGCCTAACGGGGCCCCATGGTCACTTTCTAGTAGTTTCCGCTTCACTTGCAGAATTTTCCTACTAACGAGTAATTTCGAAAAAGTGTCGGATTTTCACTTTGGGAATTTTAATTGAAGTGTTAGACTAATTACTAGTCGCTCCAATCGCTTTCTAATTGTCCCACTGATCCTACCAATGGCCTGTAGTGTTCACAAGAGCATATAAGAATTGAAGCCTTGTTTATTTTAAGGATTTTAAACTTAACTGTAAGCTGTTTAAATCATAAGACCGATACTCACATTTCCGTGAACAGAGTCAAATTCATTAATTTTAAAGCAAGAAAATAAAAACTTAAAAAAATGAAAAAAAAATATGCGAATCCCCCCAGAGGGGATGGGGTGTGGACACTTGGCTGCCCACTTGCCTCTCTTTTACAATGATTACAAAGAAGAGTATCACTATTCCTTTGTAGAATAGGAAACACAGATTTTACAAAAATGAGGCTTGAATAACGCCTATAGAATAAGTAGCAAGAGGAAAGGCTCTCGGATGGCTTAAATATTCAAATTTTCGCCAGAGTGCCTCTCTACCTGTTCATGAATTGGTGCAAAATAGAAAGTAATAATTAATCAAATATGCTAAATAATTGATTGAAACAATAAAAACTTCACATATTACTCAAGTACTCTTTAAAAGGTAAAAAATTGAAATATCGAAAAATACTTATTAGAAGCTAGATTTATGAATTTTAACCTTGAAATCAGATCTAACTTAATGATAAATGTAAATCGGATTTAGTTTATGATCTATATTAATACACTAAACCGAATAACAATTATCAAAGTAACCAGTAACAAAAATAATAATTTTTGTAGAATGAAAGAAGAGAGGAAGCAACTTGATGCCGAAATATGGATGATGGAGTTCTTCACAATGGAACAAAGAGGGACTACGTATTTCTATAATTGTTGAAGAGAAGGAAGATGTAAACAAACTCAGCCTTTTATTCAAGCTAAGTAACCTGCAGCTTATTCAAAAATACTTACACAGAAAATGGTTAAGAAAACTCGGTGCTACCTGCCACAGAAACTTAGAAAACAAGATTATTAAACAAAATAAAATTGTACTTCCAAGAAATCTAAAACAAATACTCAGTAAAATCTTCAAGCAAACAAGCTTTTAAACCTTACCCTACCAAGAAACAACTCTCCTTCAAAGGCCCAACTCAACCATAGAGATGCAAGAAAATGAACACCACCGGTTACTTCCAAAAGCTCAAGACAATACTCATCCACACATAAAATTTGATACATAGTTCTTGACCTCCAAAGTCTTTTATTCAAATCAAAATATTACAATTGCATATCAACAGAGGTTCCATACACTTTCATCTGTCGAAATGAAGAGAACTCGCTCTCTTAAATAGAAAAACTCAGCATGAGGGGGCACACTTGCTAAAGGATGAGCTTGATAGCTTGGCGTGTGTTGGATGTGAGTTGGATCCCCATAGGCAATTACCAAAATGCCAAAGGCTTAATCTCAAACCAAATCTTTCTTTCTTGGGAAAAGCGCCCCTCTTGGGAAATACGCCCCACTCTTGAAAACAAAATCCAATTTGATATTTAGCAACCATTTCTTTCCTTTTGGTGACTTGTAACTCTTTACGAATAATTCTATTTACCTTTTCCAACTCATGAAATCAATTTTCGTCAAGTTTCCATTTTTTGGTCTTTTTTGGGTTTTTCGAGTAATAATTAATTTTGGAGATAAATAATTACTTGAAAACTTAGAAAAAGTGAGTTTAGGGGTTAGAAAATGAGCACCCCCATGGCAAAAACAACCTCCTAGCCACACTTTTATGACCTTTTAGAGTTTTACAAATAACTTATTAAAAATAAGCCTGTAAAAACTAAAAACAGAAAAAAAATATTTTATTTTTTCGGAAATTTAAAAAAACATATGGGGGACTTAGGACATGTTCATAATGACTCAAAATAATGATTAGCATGGTAATATACATCGACACGTAGGTTTTAATAACCTCCCAAGGCCTAACTACCAAGGTAATTATTCCAGCTTTGGAGGCTTGGGTAAAAAAATTGGAAATTATTTATCGCTTAAAAACAATAGATAATTAACAAGGAAAAGACACCGTGGAATAATGCATTGATGATTGAGTCCTAGGAAACCAAACCTTTTACATAGTGGGTAACCCTCCGATTGTCTAAGGGTTAAAGTCCTCGCAGTTCTGGGGCACTAGGGTTATTAGACTCTCCTAGTATAGGTCGGCCCTAGTAGGGTTTTAGACATGTCGGGATTAGTATAAATAGAGAGCTGGGGTCTCTATTTAGAACACATCACTCACACACTCAAGTGTAACGCATAGTTGATGTAGGAGAAGACACTGGGGTTAGACAAGAAGAAGATTACTTCTGTCGGCAGTGCATCTTACTGTTTTGGGGTTTTACATCTTGTGCTGATTCTATCTCTGAGGAAGTTGTGGGGTTTTCTCCATTTATGGTTTCCCCGATGAAAAACATTGTGTTCATTGTCTTTTGTGTTTGATTGTTGTACTTGTTGTTCTCTCAGTAAAGATCCTAACATAATGCTAGCTTAATGTTGAAAAACTAACATACAGATGTCATGAATAATGTTATATTTTGAAGTTGTTTATTTAAATTTTATATTGCAGTAATTCGTTGATTAAATTTAATTTATTTCACCTTTATTCCTAGAATCGTTGTTTTACCTTTCATAGATTAACAACCTTAGATTATTTTCATAGGGACCACCCCCCTTGGCTTTGCTAGGAGTAAACCTAGATGGAGGAGTCAAGATCAAGTGACAACACTTTACTCTTACTTGCCCCCAAGGTCGCACCTAGTGGCTTGAAGATTTTTTCCATGTGAATCGAGGTGCGAATTAGGTGGAAACACCTTCCATGATAGTTTTCCTCCTTGAAGTCCATTTGCAATTTTTGCTCTAGAATTTCCCTTTGATTGATCTTGAATTCAACCTAGACATTAGAGAGCAGTTAGGTTGTGCACTACAACTCTATCCCTTTCTAATCTTTCCCAAGAAGCCCTCATGTGATCCTTAGTTGACCCCATTTGTCAATTTGACTCCATCTATCCCACATGTCATCGTGAGAACAACTTCTAAGCAAATCCGAACATTCCTCATACCCGTCGGATATATCTGGAATACCTTCTCCCCTTAATAATTAGATCATTACCACATTACTAAACTGATCAACAATTAACCCACTCCCTAATTTGCCCACTTAATAATCTTAAAATTTACCAACTGAGACAATTGCAATACTTCTTTGATACCACAGCAACAATCCTTGTACATGGGCACTCTTTTCAATGGCACCGGTCTTCAATGTTTTCATGTTTAAATCAATTTCTATAGATGTCATGAATAATGTTATATTTTGAAGTTGTTTATTTAAATTTTATATTGCAGTAATTCGTTGATTAAATTTAATTTAATTCACCTTTATTCCTAGAATCGTTGTTTTTCCTTTCATAGATTAACAACCTTAGATTACTTTAATTATAAAACTTCACCAACCTATATTTAACTCCGGAGTTGCAACTTTTCCAAGTGACTACTTGTCCTGATGATGGTTCCCGATTTGGAATCGAAACATCGACTTAAAAATGTCTACTGCGGATTGTCCGGAAAAACCCTACATCAACCTTAGATTGTTTTCATAGGGACCATCCCCTTTGGCTTTGCTAGGAGTAAACCTAGACGGAGGAGTCAAGATCAAGTGATAAAACTTAACTCTTACTTGCCCCCAAGGTCACAGCTAGTGGCTTGAAGATTTTTGCCACGTGACTCGAGGTGCGAATTAGGTGGAAACACCTTCCATGATAGTTTTCCTCCTTGAAATCCATTTGAAATTTTTTCTCTAGAATTTCCCTTTGATTGATCTCTAATTCAACCTAGACATTAGAGAGAAGCTAGGTTGTGCACTACAATTCTATCTCTTTCTAATCTTTCCCAAGAAGCCCTCATGTGATCCTTGGTTGACCCCATTTGTCAATTTGATAAGACATTAGTCTCCAATTTCTCCATCACCTTTATATGTTTCTTTACATAAAAGCACCTTGCTTTTCTAGGGTTATTCTTGAAGTTCACCTTGTGCTTCATTGATAAACCCAGTAATCCTATTTAGGGACACCTCCCTTGAGCTAGAGAAGAGATACTCTACAGAGTAGAAGAGGGTTAGGTGTGGTGGCATTGGCCTCCCTCTTGTTTATCCATAATCCATCATTGATATTAGGGCTTTAATCTCAAGATACTGGTTTATTTGATAAAATGGATCATAATCAAGGCAAGCTTACACAAATTAAGAAGTTAAAGAATGATAAGAAATCATTACAAGAAAAGCTAGAGCAACTTACAAACTAAGTCACCTGGTTCGAATTCGTGTTCGAGTTCGGCGACTTTGAAATTCGTCTAAAATTCAGCAATGAAAATTTTGGTGATAAAATTCGGCATTAAAAAATTAAAAAAAAATGTTAATATTTAACATTTTATAGTATTATGTTAATATTAATATTAGTTTTAATAATTTAGTGTTAACGTTAATTTGGTTTTAGTATACTACTATATATATATAATAAAATTTGAGATGAGAAATAATATTAATTAAGTTGTTTAATATTAATAATAATTAAATTATTAATATTTTATGTCCAACATCACAAGCAACAAACAAGTTTAATGATAAATAATAACGTAAACATATGAATCTAAAACAAATAAAATATTTGAATGCAAAAACAAACCTACGGCTGCCACCGGAGTTGGACGCCCGTCATTCACAGTTCAATGGAATAAGCCCGTCATTCACAACTTAATGGAATCAAACCTGGGGAGTCTGCGACTATCTTCTTTTGCGAGTCTGCTTGTGTCCTCTTTTCGAATTCATAGCAGCAACGACCCTCTACGTAGTGTGGAAAGCTAGCCACGGATTTCACACACACTGAGAGAATCGACGATTTCAATGCTTCACGATGGCTTTAGTCCAGAATACACGACGACATCAATGGAGAATACAGAACGGCTTCACAATGGAGAATATATGGCGGTGAGTTTGGAATAAAATGCGCCGAACTTGAAGGAAAAATTCGGTTGACTTAAATATTCGCCGATTTTCAATTTTCAAGGGGAAAAAACGACGAACCCGGTGACTTAGCTTACAAACAAGGAAGCATTGATCAATCAATAAATAATGACCAATCCAATTGAAGCAGAAGAATCATTAGATAAAAAATTCCACACCCTAGAGAAAGGAGCCAATACAAATCTAGTCAACATTAAAAATAAAAAAAATATGCAAATCTAGTTGAAGTAGGGATGTCTTTAGACATCGAAGTACAAACAATGGAAAATCCAAGTATCTCTACTAATAAACATCTAATGATCAATAAAGCAACAATCCTTCAAAGAAGACATACTAACAAAAGTGAAACAAGAAAGCACTACAAGTAAGCTAAGAAAAGATCATGTTACAAGGACACCTTTTCGACATTCCAATCACAAGAGTCGATTCTTTAACCAATCAATATACCAAAGTCGCTTTGAACAAAATGAATTGACATATACTTTAAAAATACTAATGCTAGTGCAATTGGGTTTCAAAATAAAAGTTCATCTTGCGAACCCTATAAACGCACAATTCCAAAGATGATCGAATTAGGGTGGTTTGACCCTTTCACAAGTCCACATTCTGCTCAAAGCTTTGAAGATCATATTGTCTCATGTCTTCAACTTCAAGAATGAAGAATTATGTCAAGGCATTGCAAGCCAGAATGAAGACATAGCCTTTTCCATAAAATGCTTTGAGCACAAAGCGTCTTTGAAGGAGGCTTTGTAAACATCATTTATAAATGAACACAAAATATATAAATAAACATTACATAATAATAAAAATAAAAAACATGACCATTCACAATTGTATCTCGTCAATGCATACAAGTTTACCATAACATGGTATTTTATCAAAATATATCATATATCTTATATCTCATTCATTATTTATATAATATTTGTCCTAAATGGATTTCAACTAATTGTCCTTATGTTGGATATCCAGTTAATGAACTATTGTTCATTACAGTCCGCTACATAAGTTATCTTGTATAGTTTATATAATCCATAAAGAAAAATACATTTTTGATTTCTATGAATTTGACCTAGTGTTGAGGACCAATACTATAAAGATAGTATCAGTAATAAGTATAGGCATAAAGAAACCTATGAAGAAGTTAACAATTATTATAAATCCCGGGTAAGTCTAACCACAGTGGGGTGCATCTTCATTAAATGCTTAATTGGTGAAGATATTTTGCATTAAAACTTAAAAGGCCTTGCCTTTACAGGATGGTGAGTAGAAATGTGGAGAGGTAGCCATGAGCTTCAAGTTATGCCTGCTAACACACTTGCAAGGGAACTACCAACAT
The DNA here is from genome assembly GCA_001517045.1 of Pseudotsuga menziesii. NCBI lineage: Eukaryota > Viridiplantae > Streptophyta > Pinopsida > Pinales > Pinaceae > Pseudotsuga > Pseudotsuga menziesii. The sequence goes on along the minus strand of LPNX011136159.1, from coordinate 12,224 downwards.
ATAAAAGTTGAAACCTTGTGGTGTTAAGTTGAAGTTCAGCACCATAATAGCAACGGAAATGCGTAGAGCTTCATAAAAGCAGCCTTCCTAGCCTAAGGATTCTGGACTAATATTAATATGTGCTCTTTGAGTTGTGCTTGTCAAAGATCCACATAATAAATATGAAGGCTGTCTTAAGCATTTGAATAAAGATCCTACCAGAAAGAAGCAATGCCGCCTTGAAATCTTAGTAAGCCTCAAGTTTATATCCACAAAGAATCACATTATGTCTATGGCATCAAATTTTGAACTCCAGATGCCAATTAGCTGGTATTTTTAACCTCACAACATTATTAATTATTTGAAATACATTCCCTCTCCTGGGCCTAGTTTTTTCCTGCCAAACATTTAAAGCTAGGCACAATATTCTGCTGCAAATTAACAGACATTTGTAGACACCTTGAGCCAATCATTACTGTGTACCTTAACTTTCAAACATCAATGTATTAAGTCAACTAATCATGTGCCTATTTGAGAAGGGGAGAGAGAGAGAGAGTTTTTACAATGCGAATTCCTCCAGCACAAACATGAGTTCTTCTCATAACAATCAATAACGCTGGATTCCTTATCTTATGTGACATAGCTTCGTTGATTGCTTCCTGAACCCCTGGTTTCCTATGAATATGTTTTGAAACATATATTTTACTTTTCTTCAACTGTGAATTGAAGTCCTGCATTCTTATTTTATCGTCAGATGACAACACACACATCAATCTCTCCACACCTTTAACAGGTTTACCTGTATCAGTTCAGTCCAAAACCATCACAAATCTGTGCCTGAAGAAAATAAAAATAACAAGTAACATATACATGCCGAAATAATTCCACACCAGTATTTGAAATCTTCCTACATTCTGAAGGGGCAGCACTTGATTCTTGCCTTGTTGACTGATGAAAATAAGCTGGTAAATTCTGGTGAAGTGTTTCATCTGCAGTATCAAAATTTGTCAGATTCATTGTATTTAAACCAAGATCAATCACAATTGACCTAATCTTTTTTATTTGCTGGGCCCTATGTACTTATATCATTACTACTGGATATTTCCATATAGATCATATCACCTACATCTTCTTGGTGCAGCAGAACATGTGTAGATCTTGTAATCTGGTATTGCTGTGCACTGGGCAGAATCGGTTATGCATGTATCCAGTCTTTCTGTCGTATCTTCTTTAATTTTGTCCCCTTGTTTTTCATGATTCAATTTTTCTGTTTCCAATTCAATGCTTGTAACAGTTAAAGCACTTTGTTTTTCACAACCACTTCTTCCAAATATCTGGACGATAAAGTGGGATTTGCCAGAATGCTTAAAAACCAAAAAATCACCAAGTTCTATGGCATGATCAGATACAAATTTTTTCCATCCATGTTCAATAGTCATTCCGGAACCCATGCAACACAATATAGCATGCCAAAGTTGGCCACTAGGCCCTTCAAGGATAATATCTGGACCCATATGATTTTTGACTTGATCCACAAACTTCGGAGGAATTTTCTGCAAGAGAAGGGAATCAAGATGATTGCAAAAGTAGACCCTTAAATATGATCTCACATGCCATCATAACATATTTACACCCAAAAGCAAAGGAGAAAAGGAGAGCCAAGATACAAACCTAAAGTATGAAACTATGGTTTCAAACAACTTAATGACACAATACTGTGCTGTAAATTAAATGTTAGGTGCTATTGCAGCATGGTCAGAAAATAAGAAAAAGCTCACCAAGGACTGTTAGAAAGGAAGTGATTAGTGAGATGTTGCAATGCTAATATGTGAGTAACATTCCTTCATCTAGGCACTAGGTTGTTAAATATCTAAATTGGGAAGTAAGTACATCCAAACATACAAGCAACATGGTCACAACAAACTTGCTCATTAGCAACTAACACAGAATAAAAATAAATATGAAAACACATAAATATTTTACAAGAAACTCTTACTAATGATGAATGATATGTGATCCAGTGCTATTATGGGTCTCCACAATCAACTTTGGTGATTTTAAAATAGCATGGCTCTGAAAATGTTGTTCTTATTAGGTAATTGAAACATAACCAAATTTCTGCTAGTTACATTGTATTATATAGCAAATATTACAACAATTGAATGGTGCATTTACCGAAGTAGCTCTCAGAAAATAGGAGTAATCCCAAGTGATTTATAGTGAAATCACAGGAGGGTTTTGGGATTCCTGAAGGGGATCAGGCCATAAGACTCTGATCTGCTCTTCAATGTGGCAATGGCCGGCTCCATTAGATGGAGATCGTGGTAATGGCGCCTAAAACACACTTAACCACAGAAAAGTCTCCCAACCGCTAGGTGTGTTCTTGAGGGCAACCATGAGTTCAGAAGCCAATGTCACCTCGATTCCTAACTCCTCCGTTTAGACCCAACTCCCTAAAGGTCAAGGGGGGTAGTCCCTACTACTTAGTTTCTTAAAGATTTTAATCGGGAGTTAGAATTTATTAAGGTTTAAATTAAGTTTGATAACAAACAACCATGCAGAGATGCAATAGTTTTCAATGACATGCACACCTTGCTTTCAAATTAAATCAAATGCAATTACAAGAAAGACATAAACAACTATTCAAGTCCAATTCCTATTCTATTGGGCTCTCTAGAAAATACAATACACAATAATGTAAAAATACAAGATAGACAAGATTCGCAATAAAATGCTTCCCAAATCCTTGGATCATTGAATACAATAAATTGCTCATTAGCATAACTCAACTTGCATTAAATGAAATGTAACTCGATCTGAAAATGTAAATAACTTGAACTGAAAATGCTTTGAAAGCAAAATTGTGAATGAAACAAGAGATTGTAGTGTTTTGCAAGTGGTCCTATAAGTTTTAGTTCATTTTAGGTTTCACTTGAACTTAGGGGAATTAATGTGTGAAACAATAAAAGTACAATCTATCTAATGTGTCTACCCCTAATACTTATCTCTTACGATTTGAGAGAGATTGTTCGGTGCTCAACAAGAGAACACAAGGTTCCCTTCTAGCTCCACAAGTCAATCCCAAAGATTGTTGGGCGCTCAACAGGAGGACACTAAGTGCCACGAGGCTCCCAACACCTCTACCCCTCTAGCTCCACAGCTCAACCTTTCTTTTTTCAATTTCTTATCAATATAAAAGCTGGGTACCTATTAAACTAGCCAACTCAAACCTTCTCCTTTTCTTGTCACCCAGGGACCAACCGGCAAGGAGAGTGAATACAGGGCGAAGATTGGGGCAATGTTTATTTACTTCAAAACAGAAGAATTAAAAAACTTTAAAGAGATTTAACTACACTAGACAACACGATATTGCAAGGATGGCAAAGCCAAATCACTTACAAGGTGTGGGCAAAAAATAAAATAAAGCTAAATAAAAAACTAATCCTAGCCACTCAATCTACTTTCCGAATGGAACGGATGGGGAAAAAAATAAACGTGTCTCCAGAGCAGTCAGTTTTCCCTAGTTTGCACCCTGGACAGAGTTATGGTGGATTTATTAGTTTCCAGAGATTGTACCAGCAAAAAATGAACTAGTAAATCACTGAAAAAACCGATTTGGCCTCATGAGTCAACGAAATGGCTTGGAAATTTGACAGATGATGTTTCTCAGCAATTTGGATAGTCCTTCAGCAGCTTACAATCAGCAGATGTCCGGATTATTTTATTATGGCTCAACCAGTGAGGAATGCCCCCTAAGGGGCGGCCCCTCTGATTGGCTATTCATGTATTTCACTGTTATATCATATGATTTGAAGTTGTAAAAGGGCCTAAGGTGAATTAAGCCCCTAAGTGACCCCCTCCGTATATTTTTGTATCACACTTTATGTTATATTTTGAGTTTGACTTAGGATAGGCGTCCTTGAGCAAAGTGCGCCCCCTTTGGTTCACTCAGTTACTTGATCAATGTGATAAGTTATGTATTGTTGATCTCCACCGTTGATGATGTTTTAATCTCAACCGTTGGATGATAAAGTGAATTAGGGTTTATGTCTCTCTAAAACTATTTAAGAGAGGTGACCCCCCTGTTATCCACTAATTTTGCACTTAGTTGGGTTACCTGGGGAGCCGCCGGTTGACAGACATGTTCAATTTCTGATTCCAGTGTATCAGTTGATTCGTCTTCGTGTCTAGCAAATATTGGCTAGCTAGTTTTTTATTTGAAAATTTTTGACCATGGTCCCGCGGGGTTTGTAATAAAATGTGCTAGTAGGGTATTTTTGAGTGGTTCGGTCTCCTGAGAAGTAGAATCTCGAATAAGGTATTCCAGGGAGTTTTTTTCCCTTGACAATTATGATTTGCCTATAGCCGAGTATAATTGACGAGGTTTTCTCCCGCTTCCTCCAAAGCTGGAATGCCCGATGTTGAATTCTAGGCCTTGGAGGGTTATTAGAGCCCAACTGAGTGTTATAAACCTACTAGGCATTATTTAAGTAGAGCATGGTCTTGTCCTAAGTCATTGGGACCTTTAAAAAAAAATTCGAAAAAATATTTTTCGAATGGGGAAAAAATTATTTTTAAAATTTTAAAATTTTTAAATTTTCCCTAAGTTTTTAAATTAATTTTTCCATAAATTAAATGGAAAAATCCTGTTTGTAATAAATCAGTCATCCGGACCCCGAATTCAGTGATTGAAGGCTCTAACCTTAAGCCAAAAATCATTCTTGACCAGCCAGCCAGTCATATCCAACTTTCAGATCTTCAATCGGACACATAACGCCTTTTTTCTCAAAAAAGTCATTATCAAGGAAAAAAAAGTTTTTTATTAAAAAATCATTATTTTGGAGAAAATTAAAACTCTCCAAATTAATCCAAATTCAGCGAAATAAAAGGCTAAATGACATCTCATTGGGCATTTATGATGATTGGAGTTATCATAACTCAGTTTTAGTCAGCATTCAGTGAGCAATTAATTTATATTCAGTTAGCAGATTTGTCATCTCTAGCTAAAAAATGAGATGGAGAGCACTCATTGGTCTGATGATTTGATCGAGGTAAAGACTGAAGCTTGCACCATCAGTGGCCTTCCCAAACCTAGCAGGGGCTTCATCCATACCTAAAAGGTGGTTTACCTAAATCCAGACGCCTACTTCACCCATTCACGCCCCTCCTCAACCTGGGGGCGCCTTCCACACGTGTGGTCTCAGTTTAGGGTTGTTTGCAGTGGCTAGGGTTGGAGTGGGGGTGCCTTGCGTAGGTGGAGGCCTCCCCTCACTCCCAGCTCTTCGTTTTAGGTATGGGCTCTCAGTTATGTGACCATGCCGGTTGTTAGCACTCAGAATGTACCCAGGTTGTAAAAGGTACACCCCGAGGTAACAACAAAACCACTTCAGGAAGATATTGGTATTCTCTCCCAGAGAGGGATCTCTCAACATGAACTTTACAAATTGCAAGATCAAATGGTAACAATATTTAAAGGTTTATTTATTTGGTTGAAACAATCACATATCCATTGGGCAACAGAGTCATATACATATAAAAAGATTCCCAAAATGCATACACAGGATTTTTCAAAGGCAAGATAATCACATAATTGCAGTCATTTCATTTGTCAGGGTGAAAATAGAAGGAATGAGGGAACAGCCCATCAATACAGAGCGTCTAAGACGAATTCCATATCGACTTTAGTAGAAAAGATCATATAATACCTGAAACGATGAATAGAGCATAAGCATATGAATTCTAAACATCAAACACTATGTTCCAGATACGACAGAAAAAACAGAATGGAGCGTTACACAGGGAAAATTACAAATCACACAGGGAAAATAAGCACGGACTGCAATGTCAATGATACATGAATCTCTGAAAAAGAACTCTCATGCATTCATTTTGGTATTTAAAATAAGACAGATATGTTTCCCCAAATTACTTCATCTGATGGGTTCCAACCCCCATCTCATAAAAGAGATGCAAATTTATAGATCAAACAATAAGTCTACCTCCAGCAGATCAATAACAGAATGACCGGCGTAAATTAGAGTTTGTAACCGAAATCCTACACCACTAGGAAGTTGTTACAATTCCATTCCTAACCGATCACAAAGTATGAATCAACTGAATAACAAACTTGGGCCTAACGGCTTCCACGTCTTCGCTCAACAGCTCCATGCCTTTGCACCATCAGCTCCATGTCTTTGGCCCGTCAGCTCTTCGGTACCATGACACCTGTTCTTAGGAGGGAACGATATACTTTGTTTTTCCAAAA
>LPNX011136156.1:10656-22159 GCA_001517045.1 Pseudotsuga menziesii | reverse complement strand
AATATAGTATAGAGCATGTCTTAGAGTATTATAGTATAAAATTATGTGTGCAATTTCATTCAATTTGGATTATTCCCACATAATACATCTCGTTGTCTCAAAGATTATTTTTTTAAACAAAAACGATTATTTTAAACAAAAACGATTATAATATATCTTGTTGTCTCAAATATTTTAACATCTACAAAATTATTAATATTCATAGACTCATCAGGATTTATGTCCAACCCATCTAGTTCTAATTGAGATGTAATATTTCCTAGACTAGTTCTATTTGAGATGTAATATTTTCTTTTGAATGGTTGAATACTAAAGTTTTACTTGAAATAAATAAAAAATATTAATTGAGAAAATACTTCATTGGATTAATTATTCCAAATTTAATGGAATAGTTCTTTGAGTTGATTTTTCCAGATTTAATAGAATATGTATTTAGAGATTTACAAAAAAACTCAATGTGGATGAAGTCCTTGTAATAGAATATTTCCAAATTTAATGAAATATGTGTTCTATGGTTTTTTCTTCTCCTCCTTTTATGAGGAGATGAGCTTGTATCCCTGCTGGATTCTTCAGAATCAGATGATCTACTCGAAGTCCTTCTCCTCCTCCTAGTGCTTCTCTTAATTCCTTCTTTCCTAGAGTATATCTTCCTATGTAAATATGTCAAACTCTGCAACATGGCATCATTCAACTGATGCTACTCTTCCTGGGCTTTAATCATGCTTCTCATGGTGGTTGCAACCACAGACAGTGTCTCTTGGAATCTCCTTCCATTAGACTCTATGTCATCATTTCCATTCCAAAATTTTTCTCCCACGGAATATCCTACACGCTCGTAAGAATCCCGAGCATCATACCCATCATGGGTTCTCATGACTGAACCTCCTCTTGCTTTACCACATTGTTCTTTCTAGAGTACTACTCTTGGAAGTTGTCTATAATTTTACAATGTGTTAGTAACAAACTATTAGATGCATATCATTAATATAAATCAAAACTACTTACCTTCCTCTTTTATAAATTCATAAACACAATCTTGCTTAAAACACAAAATTTTCCTCTCTTTCTTTTCAACCCTGTGACCACTGACAATCTGTTGAAATCTGCTGAAAAACAGTTGAAAACTGCTTGAAAAATCACTGATAAATTCTCTCGAAAACCCCAATTTCCTTTGGCCCAATCGGACCTCTTCCCTGCTATCTTTTCGATACTTCGGTGGTAAAAACACCTAGTTCATTGGTAGTGTGTTTGCTTACTTCTCTCCAGCATTTCGGTGGTCAAATTGACTAAACTTATGATCTGTATTAGTGAGAAAATCATATGTTCATTGGGTGCGCAGTCCCTTGAGCAGCCGCAACGGCGGAACGTGATCTTACTATGTTTTCCGTGGACATATATCGGCTATTGGGCCTACTATCCATCGGGAGGATAGTGCTTTAGACTTCCACAATGATGGGTTTAATATATTTTGATTCCTTTCAATCGGCGGCCTGATCATAAAAAATTTTCCAATGACTTTATACTTTTAAAAAATTTCTTTCTAATCGAGTCTCTTCCCTGCTAACCCTTCGCTGTATCGACGAGTTGTTTGTTTATTTCTTTCGTCGTATCGGGTCTATAGTGGCCTACTGTCCCGAGTCTTATTGGTGATACATTTATTTAACTTCATCCGCCATATTGAGTCCATGCTGTGTCGGCGGTTGGGGGCTCTACGCATCGGATGGTTAGTCTTTCTGACTTCCGCAATGGTGGCCCACGATCTTTCGATGTCATCCGTAGCACACAACTTTGTCGATTGTTGGAGCGGCTATTCTCTTGTAGCATCAGCACTGGGATGCACTTGTCATCGGGTGATTAGTACTTTATGTGGCTGCAACAGTGGGAATCAGAGTCACTATGGTCTCTACAAGGTACTCATCGGCGGTTGGAGTACTTGCTCATTGCGGCATCAGATGGATAGTTGACTAAGTAGTCGCAACTATGGTTCACCTTCACTAAAAAAATTTTGATCAGCGATCCGATCCACTAACATTTCCCGATAGCCGATGATCTCGTGCCTTAGAGAAAATTTTGAATTTTCTTCTTTCCTTGTCTTCCACCGGATCGGCTCTTCCATCTTCTATTCATCGGCGATGACAATGACTGTTCTCCTCTGATCAGTGGCTGAAACACAACCATCACGACATCAGTAAATGGAACCTGTATCCATTGGAGGATTAGTGCATTAGGATTCCACAATGGCGGCACTTTGAACCACTAATTCCTTCCAATGTTCATCGACGACCCAGAAAACTAACATTTACCGATGGCTGATGAAGTAAACACTTAGAATAATTTCATAAATTTCTTCTTCTTTTTCCGTCGCATCGGCCATCGGCTCAACTATCTGTCGGGTGGATAGTGTCTTAGACTGCCGCAACGAAAGGTGTGCCATCAGCTAAAATTTTTCGATGTAGTCCAATGGAAGTTCCCTCGTCTAACCATCGGGGATGAAAACAACTATCTTCCTTTGATCGTCGATGGTTGGAATTAGAAAAAAATTTCAAAATTTTTCTCTTCACCTTCTTCTGCCGCTTCATCAACTCGACCATCTCCAATCCATCGCCAACCAAATCAACTGTTCTCTTTCGAACGACGAACTAAAGCACATCAACATCGATAGTCAGAAATTTTCCTCATTAGAAGACTAATTCTCTAGGCTTCCACAACGGTGGGCGCATGAACCACTAACGTCTTCCAATGGACGATGATTTCGTAACTTAGAAAAGTTTTCTGAATTTTCCTGCCACAATTTTCTGATCGCTGCTGGGCAGAAGGAAACCTGCCTCTGTTATCTGATCTTTCATGGCCCATTCAGGCCCATGCTATAGCCAGAGCTCTGATACCACAGCTCCGACCGTCAAAGAGGACGCTATGATACATCAGATCATCCGACCATCTAGCCCCATGAACATGAACATACATACATATAATGCTGAAGCATGATACTTAAAAACAAAAAATGTATTATGAAACATAATCATTCATATAAACAATGAAAGAAAAACATATCAATCAACACTCATGCATATACAAATAGGCATTTAACATGTATATCATCATTCATCAATGGTAAATATGACTACAGACACAAGTTAGGTAAGAATACTTATCTTATTAAGAACTTTTTCCGCAACTAGCTACATTGTTGCAACGTTCCACCCAACCATAGGCCTGCGTGCTCCTTAATATCTCAGCAATGCTACCACCCCCAAGTCGGGCATGATTCCCCAAGGAATAAGGAACTAACAGGCTTACACATAGCCAAGGATAAGAACACCTTAAGGGTACACAGTTCATCCAAGCCAACATAGTTGGGTTTATCAGGAGAACCTCAGATCAGCCAAGCCAACCAGGTTGGTTTTATTAGGCCATCCAAGAGCTGGGAAAGGCTAAATGCTAAGCTGGTGAGCTCATTGAAGAGCTACAGACACCAACACCAGATCCATCCTGGCTTCTAGAACACCCACACACACCCAACACAAGAAAATCAGTCCCTTCTCTGCAATGTAGTCCCTCAGACCTTGGTCTCCCTTCCAGTGCTATTCAAGGGTGTGGAGAAGAAAGCCATCTCATTAGCTCTGTCTATGTTGTTCTCAACCCACCAAGTTTATCAAGCACCTCAGGCTCTCATTCACTATTCCATTGCAGTCCGAGGACAAAACCACTGCATGCAAGCAGCCAAACAGCTATTCAAGCTTTTACAGGGAAAAACACAGTTCATCAATCGTGGGAAAATAGCATCCCACAAACCACTATGAACCCATAGCACCCAATCCTCAATGTAATTGTTGGAGAAATTTCACAGCTAGAAAATGGGGAAAGAACAAACTCCCAAACTATGCGTGATGGAAAAAGATGCAGTCAACCAAAACTGTGAATGGAAATATGGTCGCGACTCAACAATAGAGTAGCAGAATCATTACACAGGTCTGATGATGGTGGATAAAGACACAAAAATTTGCATGAACTGAGAAAAGAATCGATCTGCAAGCTAACAAATCCGTGAGGAAAAGGAGAACCCACCGCAAGCTAGCAATCCTAGCGAAAAGGGAGAACCAACGAACCCCTAAACATTGGAATGTGGAACCTTTTAACTCAGACCGCATGAGGAAATTGAACAAACTCTCAATCCTCATAGTGGACAGACCATCCGCACGTAAAAGGCACATCGTGGAGAGAGAGAGAGAGAGAGAGAGAGAGAGAGAGAGAGAGAGAGAGGGCATGGGCGTAGTAGTGGTATTTTCACCAGTAAATAGATGCCCCAACTAATAAACATAACAAATGAAGGTGGTGGTTGGATGAAACAAGGGAAAACAAGCAAAACAAATAGGGTGGTGACACATGGCTTTTCCCCCATGGCTCAAGGTTCATCATTTCCCCTCCTTATCCTTAGCAATCATGCCCCTTCTCAATTTAGTTGTAGTGAACATAGCTGGTTTGGTTATTTAATTAAAATGCACATTTATATGATGTCAGAATTTAATATATGCCATATGTCCCGATATACCATTGGTGACCATTCCAATCCGAATCAGAACATAACCAAATCAATGGTGGGGATTTTTCCCTTAGCTCCTCACCATGATTATTACAACATATGTATCATGTATATTTAATGCAAATGGGGTCAAAACTGGGGTGTTACAGTATGTCAAGCTCAGTTATAGGGTAAATGTTGGATGCTTTATGAAAGAGCTTTTATATATTTTAATAACCCTAGGTAATTGATGATTTACCTAGAATCTTCTAGGGTATTTATTTCTCTTCAATATTCCTTAGATGGTAAATATTATCTTTGGTTGTATATAGCTAGGTTCCCATCTTTTAAAGTATGTTTTTCTGTATTTATCTCACATTCAGAAATTAATATTGTAGACTAGGTAAATCTAGATCTGCTATTTAAAGTTCACCTATTATTTATATATCTACTAACATATTACATTTGTCAATAGAGACATGTGTTTAGATTATAGTATCCTTAATCATAGGAGTAAGTTTGAAGAAATGAATATACTATATAGTTACCCTAGGGTATCACTTACAACCAGAGCTATTTGTTTATAAGATAACTATATATAAATATAAATAAAACTATTAGGTATAAACCTTTATAAAAATATCTATGGATTTCTTTCTAAAAATAAATAATCCATATAAGACCTTTCAACGTCTATAAGCATATAACAAATTACATTAAAAATTCTCCACATAAACGAAAACCACATTAAATTTAATCAGAGGGATATCATGACCATCCATGTGGTCCTTATCAAGATTGCCATAAAATATGCAGTCTTAACATGTACATTAAAATAGCATAAATCACATGCATTATATCTTTAAAAAAATACATATAATATCCATCTATACATAACCATAAACCAAGTTACATAATTCAACATCATAACATAAATCCATTTATTGCAACTGAAGTAGGAATCAAATCCTATTGGCATGCAAGCCCGGCTTGTTTATTTCATCAAAATACATTTCGTTACATTACATTAGAAATATTGTTTCAAACAGGGGTCGCAACATCAAATCCCATGGATATCAAGACCCAAGGAAGAGTCATAATAAACAACCCAATCCTATAATCTCTCTCACATAGGCCACGCTGTACAATCGTATGCGGGTTATGGGTTATAATTAAATCCATCAAAATATTTACAAAGTCCATGTACATTAAGAATAACAAATTCCATAGAAGGTCTGCATATCCTGGCTCCACAAAACCCACTAACACACAAGTTCTCACATAAGTCACGCCCTCGATCAAATATCGTTTTAATACACAGTGCTCACATAAGTCACGGGCAAAGTCAAATAATGTTTTAAAAACACAGTCCAATTATCCCATAAGAAACAGATGACATAAACAATTAAAATGCAATCTATCGCATGCACTGTGGGTTATAATTAAATCCATTAAAATATTTACAAAGTCCATGTACATTAAGAATAACAAATTCCATAGAAGGTCTGCATATCGTGGCTCCACAAAACCCACTAACACACAAGTGCTCACATAATTCATGCCCTCGATTGAATATCATTTTAATACACAATGCTCACATAAGTCACGGGCAAAGTCAAATAATGTTTTAAAAACACAGTCCAATTATCCCATAAGAAACAGATGCCATAAACAATTAAAATGAAATATATCGCAGCACTATGGGAAGGCTCATGCCATTGAAGGCATGGTATTTACCCACGCTGTTGAAATAATACATTAACCAAACAATCAATGGTATTTACACACAGAGCATATGGTAAGCCGTATGCCTCTATTCTTTAAAAACCCCATTTAAATACAGAGTTAAATAAAAACACAGAAGGAAATCGCTTACACCATAAACCTTTACAATTTATAAAAACCAACGCTTACATCTATTTACATAGAGATACCAAATGTCTGTACACAGTCGCCATTAAAGGCCGAGAACAAGGTTTTAAACAGGTGTGCGAATGGGATATGGCACCATTGCTTGGAATGGTGCAGCCCATGGCTTTAAAATCCCAAAACCAAAATTGTAATGAGTTACATAACTGAAAAAAAAATTACACAGAGCCGAATGGCCTAAGAAATGATTTATGGCATAATGCCTCTATTTAAAAAAAAACAAATCTGCATGCAAATCCTGAAAGCAAAATCGATTTCAATGCAACATTAAACCCCAACCAAATAACCAGTCGAAACATATCCTTGCCACAGGATTGAAGGGTGACAAGCATAAGCTTAATGAGCAGGCTTACCATGGCCATGAATGCAACGATGGGAGCCAACTGTGTTGTAGCCAGACTTCCCTCCATTCCTTTCAGCACCTGCAAGAAAATTAAAAACCAAGATGGGGATAAGGAGTATTCCATTTCTTTCAAACTGTAAACCAAATAATGTGTAGGATTATAAGTTCACACAGGCATACCTCACAAGCTGGAGGTCTCCTCCATGGCCATACCTCAGTGTAGATCTAAACAATGAAACCCCGAATGACAAAAGAAATACACATCCATCGTGACCCAAGCCTAAGGGGAAGGATGTCATGCTTTCCCATAAGCATTAAGCGCACTAGGCTGGAGTCCATTAACGTTGCAACAAACCCACTCCCACAGTCACGAATTGTTACAAAGTATCGATTATCACCACCCTCCATACCAATGCATAAACCCTGGAACGTATGGTTTATACCATATATTATGTCACTCCAAACTTTAAAAATCAATGTTAACATAATACAAATCTTGCACTATGATAATATTATAACAATACTCAGTCGTAGGTTGCGCTATTCCAAAGTCTTAAACCCTTGCTTAGAAATGTAGATAAGGTTTAGTCCATAGGTTTAGAGCTTAGGTTTTAATACCATAGTATTAAGGTGTTTAGGCTTAAGCACCATGTCATTCAAAGTATGCCATGTAAATCTCTTGGACTATCAAATCCAAAGCTCTGCTCTTAAACCATTAATAACCTTCCAATAAAGGAACTAAAGAAATGTTAAAATAGAATGTATAAGTAAAAATATACATAGAGCGAAAAAAATATTAATGACATCTAAAATAATGAATTTAAAACCATAATTAAGAATAATCAATGTACAGGAAATTTAGCCGTAATAGCTAAATTGACGATAACAACACTTACCAAGTTTTAAAACCAAGTCGATAGGCAACGCAATAACTAGCAGCAGGTTATCGACGACCAAGGCTGTCAACACACTTTACATCCATTCCCATTGCAAGTAATGAACTGCATGAGCAAAAGATAGAGGTGCCTTAGTTCGATTCAACTAAGTAAGCTTGGGTAACCAGGTAATACCTTACCTCTTAGATTGTCATGGGAGAACTAGTCCTGCCACTCCACCACTTTATTCCCATCAACAAAGTTAAGTTAGTTTATACTTAATAAACATAGTACACATGTGCAGAAGTAAAACAATGAATTATACAATCCATTAACTCACCTATAGTAATAGCTAAGATGTACAAATAGTTTAAATAACAGAATTAAGACATAAGAAGTAAATGAACTAATAATCACTGAATGGATAAGAGATTAACGAAACAGTATGAGTAGTTTCTAAAGAGTTCGAAAGTTTAAGTAGCGCATGTAATTTCGCATGAGTAATAATGATCCCCTTCGGGTTTTTTTTACTAGCCTATCAATGTTTTTTTAATTTTCAAGTTTTGGGGACATTCCAAGTGGTATTAGAGCCCAGTTTCAATACTGAGAGACTTATGAGCGCACTAGGCATTCGGTAATTTTTTTTACTAACATAAATTTTTGCTACTATTAAATTTTTTTGTGTTACAGGAAAATTTTTACAGTGCTCTTCAGTTTATGAACACTGAGGAAGAAAACAACTGGCAGGAATAAATGACCACCCCCAATCTGGAAGTGAACTTGGTGGTCGAGCTAAACTCTGATGTGTTGAAAAATTTGCACAGTCTTCAAGATGAACTTAAAAGTTTCAAAGAAGACAGTTTAAATGAAAGAAAGGAACATCAAGCTATAAATGAAGCATTATTGCGTAACATGATGGGAGGGATTCTGCAAGGTAAACCTACCCAGTCCACCAACAGATCCAAAAGATAACCATACCATGAGTGGGCCAGCAGCCCAAGAGAAGCAGAAAGAGAAGGTACACCTGAAGCAACTAAAGGATATCATCACAGTATTGCTAGTGATGACTCACTTTATCCACGGAGAAAGAGGCAAAGAAGTGATGATAGTCTTCATGGGGAGTTTCGAAAAATAAGAGCCCCGACCTATGAAGGTGAAGTAAATACGGGAGAAAAGGCTGAAGAATGGTTGTTGGGAATGCGTAAGTATTTCTAGGTTCATAACTATTCAAGTGTGATGCAGGCTAGGCTTTCCATCCACAACCTGAGTGGTAAGGCAACAAGATGGTGGCGAGATTCAAAGCACACCAAGAAAGATGAGATGCGAGAAATAAGCTGGGAAAAATTCCCAAATATTTTCCAAGAAAAATACATGTCATAAAGGTTCTTCGATCGCAAGGTAAAATAATTCCATGAACTGTGCATGGGGTCCATGAATATGGATGCATTTATAAACATATTTCTAGGTTTGCTGCATTATGTACCATATATCAAAGAAAAGAAGGTGAAGATCCAGTAGTTCCTAGGATGTCTTCCTCCTAGTTTTCGAGACAAGATAGAATTAGGCATGCCAAAGACACTAGATATTGAACTACATAAGGCCCTCCTCTGCTATGAGCATGGGTAGTTACTATAAAAAAAAACAGAAGAGAAACTAAGAAAAGTATAGAAACTTTTCTGATAACTGCAAGCCTCGGTCAAACCCACAGCCTTATAGAAAGCAAAATAATAGCTTTCAAGCGAACAAGAACTTCAACAAACCTGGTACAAATCCTTATGTACCAGCTCCTAATGGGAATAAGCAAGTGGCGAGTGGAGCTAATGCTACCCCGTTAACGATCAAGTGCTGGAAGTGCAACGGGAAGCATTATGCCCGAGATTGTAAGGACAAGAACAATGGAGTCTTGCATAACATGCGAGAAGAACCTACCATTGAGGATATAGTTGGAACCCCATGAATCTATGTAGCATTAGATGGTCGACAGAAGGACCATCAAGCTACAATGGTCGAGATCAAAGGTAAGATCTTTAACACCTCTGTTTTAATACTTATTGATCTCGATGCTTGCTGGAGCTATGTTGCACCTAAGATTGTTGATTTATGCAAGTTAGACAAATTAAAGCATGATAAACCTTGGCTGGTATAGTTAACCACCAGTACGAAATGGAAGGTTTTGAAAATTGTTAAAGAATGTGAAGTAAACCTGAATGGTTTCCTTACTAAGGTAAACCTAAACATCCTACCTTTAGGATTGTACAATATTCTTATCGGCATGGACTGGTTGGAACAGCACCATGTCATGCTCGATTGTCTACACAAGTCTATCTTGTGTACTGATAGCTAAGGGAACCAAGTGAAGGTTCAAGGCATCCCAAAGAAATTTTTTGTAAGACAAATCTCTACGTTACAAGGGAAGAAGTGTGTTAGGAAGGGCTGAAAGTTGTTTGCGGTGAACATCCAAGACATAGAGTCGGATAGAGAACAATGCATAGAATACTTCCCCATTCTTGAATATTTCAAGGATGTGTTTCTCGAGGAAATCCTGAGATTACCTCTGAAACAAAACCTAGACTTTTCCATCGAACTGACCCTAGGATTAGTTTCGGCCTCCAAAGCCCCTTACCGCATGAGTGCACCAGAATCGGTGGAACTCAAACTATAGTTCCAAGAGTTAATAGAGCAAGGGTATATCTGACCCAGTGTGTCCGCTTGGAGAGCACCGATTTTGTTCGTAAAGAATAAGGACGGTAAGATGTAGATGTGCATTGATTACCGTCAGTTGAACGAAATAACTATAAAGAAACACTACCTGCTCTCGAGGATCGATGATTTGTTCGACTAGGTGGGAGGATCCAAAATATTTTCAAATATTGACCTACGATTTGGGTACCATCAGGTATGGATCCGAGATGAAGATATTACCAAGACCACTTTTTGTATGAGGCACAGGCACTATGAGTTTGTAGTAATGCCATTCAGGTTGACCAATGCACCTGCAAAATTTATGTGTATGATGAACAACATATTCAGTAAATATTTGGATAAGTTTGTACTAGTTTTCATTGACAACATTCTGGTTTATTCTGAAAATAAAGAGGAACGCAAAGAACACATTCACATAGTACTTTGGGTGTTGAGAGAACACCATATCTACACTATGTTTAGTAAATGTGATTTTTACCAACCACAAATATAGTACCTAGGTCACATCATATCCGAGGCAGGAATAGATGTGGACCCGGAAAATATTCGAGCCATAAAGGATTAGACTACCCCGACTAGTATCACTGACATTAGGTCCTTTTTCTATTTATCCAAGTATTATTGAAAGTTCATTGATAACTTCTCGAGAATATCTTGTCCCATTTTGGATTTGCAGAAGAAAGCGAAAAAGTTCTTATGGACTGACAAGTGTGAAGAAATTTTTCAAAAGATTAAGTAGCTTTTGATGATCTCACTAGTTTCATTAAGGCTTTCACAGGTTGCAGTTATCTTCAAGGGGGATTGGATACCTGTGTAGAGTTTTAGTTCTCGACGCGTTTCGGACTGCATAGTTGAGTCCATCTTCAGGAGAAAACATATCTCCTGAAGCATACGTGAAGCAATTGAGATTGAGAAACACCCAAAAAAATTCAATAGGGACGATGGCCTTACCCTCGGTGACACATGGAAACCGATCATTCACTCCCTACAAAACATAAAAATTAAAAATTAAAAATTAAAAAATTAAAAATTAAAATTAAAAAATTAAGAGATAAAAAATTAAAAAAATTTTAATAAAAATTTTTTAATAAAATTTTTTAATAAAAATAAATAACAATTATAAAAAGTTAAAAT
>LPNX011136141.1:62113-76142 GCA_001517045.1 Pseudotsuga menziesii | reverse complement strand
TTAATGGGTAAGCTGCATTGGAACCTCTTCACGAGTGTGGGATGACCTTGGATTCTTATAGATTTTTGTATATAGAACAATTTATGATTTGGAATCCAAATATGCCCGCAGGCGTCCATAGCCTCGAAAGGGTACGTCTTTTAACCCATTCTACCCAACGGCTTATATCCCAAAATAAGTTTAAAGAAGACTTCATATTCAGTGTTTAAGTGCTCATCCATAAGAGATTTGCATGTTTATAACGGGGGAACGTAATAGAAAACTCTTTATGAGTAAGATAGCGTAAATGATCTATAGATAACTGATTTTATTATTAAATTGCAACTGCTTTCCCAGAACTGATTTCTAAATAAGTAATAGAATTCCTAGTAATGATGACTTCGATATTCATTGAATCCAACAATTTGAGGATAATGATAAAAGAAAAGAAATAAAGTGAAAGTTTTCACCTAGTAGTTTTGTTTGCAACAGTTCAATTTCTTTTTCTTTTATTTCTGAGATAAGAACAGATTTCTTAAAAGTCTAGCTTTCTTCATGTTTTATATAATCAAATTCCAATTTTATGACAGAAAAGCATTCCAAGATCTGAATCATTTCTCCTGGTTTTGAAAAATCAAAAGAACCACAAAAATCAAAAAATAAAAATAAATTGAAAAGAAAACAACCAATATACACATGAGTTTTATTTGAGCAAATTACAAAAACGAAGGATTTCAAAGTCTACGAGAAAACTCTTAGTAAAAAAAATGAAAATTTAAAATAAATTCCACACACATAACACATGAGTTAAATCAAGATCTCATCAAATTGAAAATGGGTTTAACAATCTATGACTTATTATCTGCAAAGAAAATGAGAGATTAAAATAGATTAATATGTTTTAAAGTTTTTTTTATCCCTATTTTTGTTTTTAATTTTTTTTTTTAATTAAGTCAAAGTTGTTTTTTTAATTATTGATGAGATGTTAATCTAATGTGTTTTATTCAAAAACAAAATAAATCCTAATGAGTATGCAGCTATAAAAGGATGAAAGATGCTTTCTTTTAATGAGACGATTAAAGAAAACGAGAGAAAGTAAAGAACTACTTCCCTGATAATGATGTCGTCATCTCATTCTTAAAATGATGTTGTCGCAACTCCATGCATCTGTATCTATTCAAATGTAAACAAACATAAATCATCCTAAATTATAAACCTAACCTAAAATAATAAAATAAAATATATACAAACTAAGTAAACGGAAATTTCCAATGAAGCCATCGTAATAACTCCAATCCTGCAAAATCAAACAAAATGAAAGTCAACAATAAGAATTGAAGTATTTTGCAACAAAAAATAAACAAATCAGACTTACCATTTTTACTTTCAAAAAACAAAGTAAATGCCAACTTACCATTCTCCGGAAACTTCGCAAGAAAAGATCTCTCGAGCCAATCTGCAATCCTATCATAATATGTGTGATTAGTAAAATAGGATTGTTCGAAAGAATATGGTAATGAGAGAGGTATATCGTGACAATCATGTGCTAAAGTTTTGTGCAAAGAATCATGTGAAAGAAACTCAAAGTTAAACAATGCTTCCTGTAGGTTTTTATCCCCATGAACATCATCTTGCAGACAAACACATCGTTTAAAAAGATCATGAAATTCAGATTCAATTTTCTTAAATTCAAGTTCAAGAGTTTTCTCCGCATTATGATGAATATCCTGATCAATTTGACAGGGATTAAATTCCTCATAATCACTAACTTGAGATGAACTAATGGAATCCAACAAGGTAGGTGAAAAATCATCATTAATTATTGTAAGATGTAAATTATGATGATAATCAACATTGACTTTATCTGTTCCATATTGATTTTCAAACTCAAGCGACTGATCATGATAAGATTGTTGATCTAAGAATTTCGATGGATCATAAGAGACTTCTTCAAGTCTGCTTGTTTGAATATTTCCTAATTCCCATGTATGTAATTGAGGAAATGTTTCATGAGAAGAAAGATTAATCTCTTCATTTTCTAAATGCAAATCATGATTGTATTGTACTGCATAAGATTGTGACAATGTGAAATCAAAATCATAAGAATATGAACCATGCATTGCCTCTTGATAAAAAATATCAGGGTACAAAGAAAAATATGTTGAAGCATTAACAGAATGAAATTCTTTTCGTGGATAAGAAAGATCATTATAGGAAGATTCTTCACTAAATAGTTCATCTTCAAAAGATAAGTCTATGGGTGGTTTGGTTTCTTCTTCTAGGATAAACTGATTAATATCCGTGACACGATCCACAGAAAAATCTGAACATAATAAGTTATCTGAGGTTTTACTATGTTCATCATAAGAATATAGATGTGGTAGAAAGTCATTGGATTCTTTAGAATAAGAAAAATCAAGAACTAATGGAGATGTGATAAAATTATCAATGATAAGATCTCCACAAGATAAATCTCGAATCTCTTCAGCCAAACTAGAAGTTTTAGATTCAATTTCTTTTGTTTCTGAGACAGAAGTAGGAACATGATCATTTCCTTCATAAACTTCTTTCTCATTCGACGAAGATATGGACATATCATAATTTGAAATATCATGTTTTTCAAAATCCACATCCGTCAAAGTGAAAAACGTTGTCAAACAAGATTGGTTTTCTTCCACTTCTAAATTTTCAGAATTTTCATGAAGAACTAAATCAAACTGTGAATAATCATTAAATAAAAATTCAGATTGATTCGCTTCTAAATCTTGTTCATCTGAAAGAATCAAATGATGAAGCCATTCACCTAAACAAGGAATATCTTTCAAAGGAAACCTATAACAGAAATGAAGACATCTATCAATGAAGTCTTCCACTGATTCATCTTTGTCTTTCCTTAAATTTATTAATTCAGTGCACAAACTAATGAAATCATAATTCCCAAAAGAAACTAAGAATGCACTAATTAAATGCTCAAAAGAATGGATAGAAGCTACCGGCAAGGTTTCACACCATTTCTTGATTCGTCCTTGAAAAGTAAGAGTCAAACATATGCACATGACATCTTTATCAGTAATCTTATGAAAGATACATTGATCAATAAATTGTAAAACATGTTCATATGCAGATGTTACTTCTTCACCATTAAACTTATTTTCAGTTAACAGATCAACTATCCTTGCTGGAGTATAAACAATGGTTTTTCGAGAAAAACATCTCCAAATCGGAACATAAGCCATTAATCAATGATATAGTTTCAGTAGATTAACTTGTCATCTACTGGCCCTCCTTCTAGCGCCAATGTTGACGGGCATATGTGACTATGCACGCAACGGGGGAGACAACCCAGACCGGGATCCTTAGGGCAGGGTCCTAGCTGTTTGGGATGGTTGTTCCCGACAGGTTTAAAGGCTCTGTTAGCCTGAGAGTCTAAAACTAAAACTACGGTCCTAGTTAATTAGATCTATACTTATTTCTATACAAGTTAATAACTGTTACTAATTACAATATTAATCAGCTAACTTAGATCAGTTTATGCTACTGATTTATAATCAGACCTATACCTAAGATTATGAAGGTTAATTAATATATATATTTACAAGATCAAACTGTTAATTTAAATCTACTTCAAACTAGTTAATTCAAAATACAAGGAGCAAAAAAAAAAATTAACAAATGTTCTACAGAATTATATTATATACAATGATTACAAGAAATAATCTGAATGTAATACATATAAAAAAAATCTGATTCAGCCAGAATTTTAAAATGATATAATTGACAGAAAATAAAATCCATTCTAACTCTAATCGCGATCAGGAGCAAGAGAATTCTGTTGATAGAACTACTGCATGAGTACCCTTGAGAATATTAAAAGAAATTCAAACATTCACAACACCATACAGTAATCATTACATATCATATAAGCTGTAATATCAATCATCACTTCACGACATGATATATCAACAAAACTGAAACATTAAAAAGTCGATAATGATACAAAAATATTTGCAAAAATTCTTTAAAGAATGTTATGACAAATACTGATAATATAGAAAATGGATAACAAGACCAATAGACATCATAAACCATATGCAAAGTATTAAAACTATAAACATAGATTAAGCATCATCAGTTCAACATACTGTAACTGCTGACATGAAAATATCTGGAGTCACAGGTAGATTAAACAGTAGTCTCGTTCTTCCACTTCCCCAAATATCGACCCCCTGGCAGCAGTGTTTGATGAGCTTTCAAGAGATAAATCTCTTAATCTTTGGTAGCCCCCAGTCTGCTTCCCCAGCTCCAGCTCTTGGTTTGCTCTTCAAACATTGAAAAAGAAATTCTCCAATACTGTTGAGCATTCCCAGAATTAATCTAGACAGCAGCGTTTGATCTGAGAGAGAAATCTCTCCATCCAGTCTCCTCCTCAACAATCAATTTATTCTCCATTTAAATAAACCACGATCAGCAGAAATCAAAACAAATTAAGCTCTGCACAGGCGAATTTCTGGAAACAACCATTTCTTTGCCGGCCGCAACTGCAAAAATTGCGTTCAGAGAACCCTAAAAATCTCCCAAAATCCATCATTTTCTGGAGAAATTCTTCTGATTTTAACTAAATGGATCCGTTCTGAAGAAAACCCATGTGGCGGATTTCTTAGATCTGCCTCCATTTGCTCACAATGTAGCCCAGAAAAAAATCCTGTTAGTTGAAGACGCGATTTCTTGTAACTGGCAACAATCCCAGCAGTTTCGTTCCTTTACTGAAATGAAGCTAATCAACTGAGACCCTCGAATCTCTGCAGAAACAAAATGAATAACTCAACAATTATTATTGATAACTATCTACGCATTAATTTCTGGAAGAGAAACGTGTTGATACAATCAAATAATATCTCAGCAATATTTAATTCATACTAAAAGATTTTCAAAAACAATTAATGAATATATATTTGCTGAAAACTAAATCTCTTTCATCTGCAGAAATTCAGGATTTGTCTATCCATACATGTCTTCACCATCAATTCAAATATGGTAATGTGGCAATTTATTTTATTCGTTGTAGGCATATGGTGGTACATCCTTAAAACAACAAACTGCAAATCTGCTAATGACATGAAATCAATCCCTAATCCCATTCTTAATTTGACGGTGAATGCACATTTACGGATTTAAATTAATTTCTTCGTAAAATCACAACGACTTGTGTGAAATCACCATAAATGTATGATAGAGAAGTAGATCCTCTCTCAAATCGAATTACCTATCGATTTGCTTAAATTCGAAAATGATTTGAGAAAACAAATATATGCTTTTCAAACTTCTTGTAATGTGGTAACCATATTTTGGAAATTGTCATGATGTCCATCCACCTATGGGAATTTATGAAAACAAGATATGGCATTAATTGCAAAAGTGCTGAACGCTTCACTATCATAAATCTCCTTTCAATATAAACATTTTAATCCTTGAAATAGTTCTTTATTGTTTAAAATACTCTTTTGGTTGTCGTTTCGTATGGAAAATATCCAATAATATTCATGGTTATTTGCCTTTCGCCAATATGGAGAAATGTTCACCAATATTACCAATGCTAAGAATGCTTATATTGTTCGAGCTCATGCATATTCCAAAATATATAACTCTTAATGACATCCAAGCATCCATCCTTGGTCTTTTGAATAAAATGCATCCACATCTTACTGTATAATAATCTCAACCTTCAGGAATGAGAGACATGCTATGCGAAATACACATCCCATAACCCATAATATCGACCTCGACCTCTACATGCAATAATAAAGATGACATATGAGGCCCATTATAGAAATCAAGATCAAATAATAAGGTTGTGCTATGCGTAAGCCTTGGAAATATAATTCGAATGAACTTTGGTAAGATGCCAAGAATATAATAATCAACCTTAAACCTTATCAATATTCACGATAACAAAATCACATAATAAAATCAAATGATAAATATTTGGATAAGATTTCAAGCTTAAGTTATAAAAAATGATTAACACTAATCACTTGATTTTCAATGCAAATCCACTCAAAATGATAATTTTGAAGTAGTGATTTTTTCAACTAATCCATAGTTCGCAAAGGTTTCTTTTAAAAACATTGAATTTCATGTTTCAGTAGCTGCTGGAATGTCACCATTTCAGTAGCTGTCAATTCTTTAGTTTTGTTATATGAAATTCAAACATTTCATGAAAACAAAATACAATTTTGTTTGATGAAATAATGTTTTTTAAAGGCTGTTGGGTAGGGGCACAACAGGACTATACTAACTTCATAGTTGTAGTCAATTTGCTAGTGAAGGGTGAAGGTTGAAATTGACAAGGCTAGGGAAAATGATTACTTCCTACTTGACATCATGACACTTTGGATATGGAAGGGGAATACTCACTATAACCACATGCTGAAAAAACTACAACACAAGGAATGGCGGTGCCTCACAAATGGTTAAGTTGTTCAGAGAGTGCTTATTCAACTTTAGGCATCATGTCTACATCAAGTTTGATCCAGGTTCATTAGGACCATAAATTTTATTTTCCATGGCCTTTTTGGCCTATATGACCCTTTGGGACTTCACCAGTGCTTAAAAGCATAGCTAATCGCAACTTTCATTCGTGACATATTGAAATTTATAAGGTTAACAATATTCAGATATAACATATATTTAACCATTGCTTTTGGGACCTTTTCTTGTACCCTTCAAGGGGTATTTTAGCATTTCACTGCTCTTTCCCTTTGCTCACATATGTTAAGAAGCACATTTTAGAATTTACATTTTCAATGGGTGCATATATAAATATTTCCAATACAAGCAGTACATGAGCTTTCAGTTTTAGCCAACAACATCTCAAGTGACCAGGGGGAGTTTTGCACAATGCCAAACATTGGGACAATCGACGAGAATGATTTAGGCATACAATCCAACTCACCAATAGAAAAGTTTTGTCACCAACTCAGAGCTGAGACACAATATAAACAAGGAGGTTTGTCCAACAAAGGTTCTAGTGGGGAAAGGTCCTCCATGCTACAAGTCAAGTGGTAAGTCGGGTTAAAACAAAAATGCAAGGTAATGGATGGGTGGAGACAATGAAAGATGAAGCCAACACTAGGAAGCCAAAGAAAATGGTGGGACTGACTACCTCTATTCTCCCTAAGGAGGGTAACACCAATGAGTATAGATCAGAAACTTCCAAGTCTAAGTAGGGATATCGATACATAATACAAATACATCCAAATCCATATATTTATGAGCGCCAGATCATGACACTAAATGCTAGTGTATGTCACAAAAATGAGTAGAAGAGCAATGCTAACCATAACACAATATAATAAATGCTGATTCATAACCATGCAAATAATCCATCTGAATCATCATCTGTCCAATGAGAAAACACTAAAACCAATTTGGGCATCATCAATTTCTCTGTAAATGACTAAATGGCTACATTATTCCTCGAATCTGAGTGTCCGGAGACTCAGTCCTATGGGAGAGTATAATAGTCCACCAACAAAAATAATGATCCGTCAAAATTGCTCATCTCAGCATCTCATAAGTAAGAGATCTGGCTAAAAAATGTACTGTATCTGAAAAATAGAATATGGTAGCCTGGCTACTATATATGTGATAACATCTGGCTCCAGCTGGGATAAGTTCTCTGCTGAAAAGAGTGCTTGAGAACCTTAGAATCTCTCGTCCTCATACTCTGCTTCTCACATCCTCAATCAATCCTTCTAGCTCTGCAACTGTTACTAAAATGTCACCGACTACCTGCAGCATGTCCAGAGCTATACCAAACTCACAGACCGATCATCAGAACAATATGTGGATAAAAATAAAGTACTGAAAATAAGCATGCATAAAACTTGAAAAACAGAAAATAAATCTAATCTATAACCATAAATTTCAAGAAAAGTTTGATTTTTTATTGTGCAGGATAACATAAATCAAAACTATACTAAGAGCTTCAAAGGCGAGCTTCACGCAAAGATGCAAATTTCTATACTACTGCCAGGAAAGGTTTATTTCATCCTACCTACCCTACTCTAAGTCATTTTGACAAGTGTTAGGTAAAATCATAAATCCAATGCAACCACTTGCTGAACGAATCTATTGAGCTTTCTTTACAGTTAATGACCCAACAAGCCAAAGATGGTTTAAAAGTAAAGCATATGAAAATTAAAACCATTTTAACTTGTTGTTTGGAATTCAAAGAAAGATCTAGAAGGAAATCAAACCAAGGATGCAATTGACTTTTGAGAACTTCATCCATCAAAATACTGATAGGATCATAAAAGGTATGCAAGTTCGCTCTTGATGGAAGAAGACAATATGATTCATGACTCGACCACTCCAAACAATTCTCTATTTTCTCCTCTACCCTACTAGGAAATTCAATTCTATTCAAATTCAATTCTATTCACTCTAGGAGAATCAAATGGGGACAAGTTGTAATGTAATGAAACTGTGAATGATATCAAGCCCATTTGCTGTTTAAAAATGGAGAAAAGATGAAATTGATATTTATACACGTTCTTCAGCCATCCATAATACAGATTTACAAATTGAAAAAAATTATTCATTACGGATGACTGAGAAGAGACATGAAGTTTATTTTCCCAAATTACGTGCTAATGCTTAAAATCCTGATTCAAAATTTTGAAAGTAACAACTTGACTAAAAGACAAACCCATACAAGAAGACTTGAAGAGTTGGGACGGGAGGGTGGATTGAAAATTTTCTCCCAGACTTGGAATAATTGATCTCAAAACTTGACGAGAGGAAAGAGCTTTTAAATTTTTTCCAGGAGTGATTTCAAGATTCGAAACAAGCTCAGTATCCACACATTGAACCAACATATTCTGATTAAGGATTGGATGAAGAATTCTATCAATACTACCAGGACAAGGACCCTCAATGCAATGTTCTTGATCAAGTTCACTTACAACTATATCATCATGTGATTTTTATTCTTTAAGCTCTAGACAAGGAAAAACATCAATAAGTTTGGTTTCAATTTACCTATCACTCTTACAGGCATGCTCTTGAATCACAATATGACCATAAGATTGCTCTTCAACAGAAGTTTGATCGATTTCATCAAATTCTGAATACGGATTCATATGGCTTGAATACTGACTCAAATTATCGTCAATTAGGCAGTGACTATGGAGTGTCTCTTCTAAAGGCTCTTTAATGGACTCACAAATGGAAGGCTCAACTAAAAATGTTTCTTGATGGTGCATGTTAGGTTCCCTTCCATGGATCAAATCCAGGATTTGCTCTGTGACTGCTTCAGGTAATAATAACAGAGTATCTTGTATGATTTGATTGATATCCTTCTTAGTTTCAACATGAGGTTTTGAAACATTATTCTCAAAGTAATCTGTAACATTCTTATGGATTGCAGGTGCGCTCATAATTTGGAACATATCAGGAGAGGAATGGTCCAATTTAGACAACACATTGTCAATATATTGATTATCAACGACACAATCATTGCTATACTGACACTCTAATATTTTATTAGTGTTCCTACTCCAACTATCAATTAACAAATCTGTGAACATGTCATACCTAGTGATGGATCTTGGTGCTAAATGATTGATCCACAGTTGAACATCACCTCGCAAGGATTCTCCTAAGGCTTGCATAAAAACATCTTCATTGTCCGCACCTCTAATTTCCATGTAATCCCAGAGAATGTCCAAATGAATTTCAATAGATATATCATTATTTCCACTAAACCAGGCCAAACTCTTAGTGTAATCATTTGGCATAGGATGAGGTTCCCCCTATATTTAAGAAAATTTAAAAGGAGACCGTTTGTCTTGTTTTTTAACAACTCTTGTTACTTGGCTATAAGGATTTGACTGGGACTGACTTCTAGGTTCATGTCGACTTACAGGTCCACTGAGGATGGTTGGGAAATATTTATTGCATGGGTGAGGAAATTGGTGGTTATCATAAAGATTGGGATAACTAGATTCATACCCATAGTCATGCTCGAGATCATCCCCATACCCGTAGTCTGACCTCCATCTATCCCTTTCATTTATTTGTCTCGTATTTTCAATCATGTTTTTGGTTAATTTCTTCATGTGCCTCAGAAATACATCTGAATTCATTATGATTTATGGGATGTTCTAAGAACTTAAGATTAAGATGTTGGGTATGGTCCTCGATGGAGTTGCAGGGTGGAGTCTCCAGGTGAACCACACAAGTAATTCACCAATAAAGGATATGTCGTAGGGAAATGTGAGGTATGATGAACCAAGGTAGGACTCTACCTCCTCGGCAACAGTGCCAAAATGTTATCACCAACCTTGTAGTTGCCTATGTGAGGTGGATCCAGGATGGATGGTAGAGGGGCAGGAAACTAAGGAGGCGGAACCAAGACTACCTATACTCCCAAATGGATGGTTGTCATGCCAATTAAGAAAGTATTCAATTTATGTTATCTAAGTTCGAGACAATAAAGGGGGAGACCCAGATCTACTCTCGACAGGAGAGATCAGACCTAGACACTAGATCATATCAAGTAGGCTTGAGGTACATAAGGTTTTAGGTAATTGAAGACCCTAGATCTATGGAAGATGTTACCAGGTGTGCCAAGGATTTGGATTAGGGTTTTGGAAGTGTTAAGTTCGATCCAAAGTGGAACCAAGGTAACTTATGGGGTGGATACAAGATCTAGGGTTGAGGTACTAGCAACTTATGAAGATAACCACTGCCTTGGGAAATGTAACCAATGCAGGGTGAGTAAGGAAAGAGATGGGACTATCTAGTACCAAAGGGATAGACTCAATGAAAGATGTGACAATGTTAAAGTACCCGAGTCATAAAAAAAATTTCAACTTTCAGGGAAAAGAGGTCAAAAGAGGGCTAGCACTAGGCTTGGAGATCAGTGCCTGTTGGGCCTTGGGAAATGGAGTCAGTATTTGCACAATGTTAGAGTGAACCCACTTGGGATATGCCCTGATCTATGGACCTAGAAAAGTGTTTGGCCTGAAAAATTCAGTTTGTAGGGGAAACCAACAGAAAGAGGGCTAGCGCTAGGCTTTGGGGGGACATATCCTCAGATCTAGGACAATTTGGGAGGCATCAGCTCAACGTTGGAGGAGAAATGGGACGTGGATGACATGATCTAAAAACCCAAGTTGGAAAATTTACGGAAAAATTAGATCTAAAAAAAGTCAAAATCTGATGAGGAGTGCTACGGTGCTAAAAGTCATTTTTTCAGATCTAGGGTCTTCTGGAAGCAACTAGCTCAGTGTTGGGGGTGTTATGGAATGAGGGATACCTGATCTATGAACCCAAGTGATTATTTTTTGAAAAAATTCAGATTTGAAAAAGGTCAAATTTTTAGTGGGGGCGCTAGGGTTTTAACAAACAATTTTTCAGATATAGGGCCAACCAGCAACCTTTTTGACAATGTTGAAGATGAATGGTGATAGGGATTCCCAATATACAAAACCAAGCAGTGGTTTGTTGAAATATCGAACGGTTCCCCGATTAAGTGTTTATTGGATTTTTTAATATTTTGAAGTTTTCACTAAATTGGAGAAAAGCAGGTACAATGGATTGAGATCATGGAAGAAAAGAACCAACCTATAGATATTACCTAGGAAACCTTATAGATGCCTTGATGATGATCCCTTCCATCCTAATGAATTTGAGAAGATTGAAGCAAGTTCTATGTCCAATGTTTTCCCGAGGAAGTCAATGCGCACTCTCTCCTGCACAACAAATGTCAACCATATCAGATTTGTTACCACATGTGAAAAAAGATAAATGATATAGAAAAATAGCAACAGAAAATCATAGATCGCATTGACACTAATGAAAACCCCCTGATAAAAACAAAGACAATCCAAGCAAGTTGAGGCCCCCCTACAAAAACGCCCAAGCTGAAGTCGTCCTCTTGTAGACAAGACAATGATCCCCAAAAAATATAGATCTCATAACAATTTTCTGAATGTTAGGAAACAAAATACTTTCCAATCACCATCTAAGAACACCAGGTGCAAAGGATATCCAAAAAATATCCACAAGAAAAGTTTTTCTATTATCCAGATCCAAGAGCCAAAGACCCCTTACAAATGAGAAGCTCTCTCCTTTAAATAGAAATCAGAGAACCAAAATCCTAACCACTTTCAAAACTAGTGGCTAAGATTAAAAGATAAAATGTTATAATCAATGGTTGAGATGAGCTCAACATGCAATACATGGATCAATATAAACATAAAGTACCAAAGTGGACTAAATCACCCATAAAGAGGGTACCCCACTCAACAAGAAATAAATGAAGCACATGGTGGGTCCATGGAGTGTTAACTAAATCCCTCTAGGTTCCCCATGGCACAATAAAATAAAATAAAATTTTAATTTTTTTGACTTTGTGCCTCCTTGAGGAAATCGTGAGCCTTCCAAAAGCTCCATAAAATAATATAAAAATTCCCAAAAAATAGGTGTGGGCCCAATCAGGTGCTGCAACTACTGGAGAAGGTGCAGAGGACATCACTCTGATCATCATGACTCATCCCATGTCATTTCCTTGCATCAGTAGCCCAAATCAATTTCTTCAATAGACATTTAATCATTTTTTAATCTGCCTCGGGAAATGTGAACCTGCCAAAACAACCTCCTAGGGTGCCTGCGTTGTCCAACTGAGACCACCAAGCTCTTTGGTATGGGGTTACTATGGTACAATCAAGTGTATGCACCACCTATTCCCCATACAACTCCCTAGGAGATCCAATAAAAACATATCCTTGCTCAGACACATCATCATGTGAAGCAGAATTGCATAAAAAGAGTAAAATGAGCCTAACCATCTCCGCAAGTGCCCAGAACTGAAAACAAACCATCTCATTAAACTCATAGAGTCCAAATCCATCTAGGGTGTATACTCATACCCTTTCCAGGTCTCTACCTGATTATCAACCATATCCAATATACAATATAATCATCTGTAAATGACTAGAAACCAATAATATAACTCAAACCATCATCCATCTGCTGCAAGTGTTATAAGGCCAAGACATGATCTACAAATCATTTAAGTAACATTCATAACAAGTAGCATTCACCTCCCTGGTGGTACATCAACCAAATTCATATATAGGGTTTTATTTATTATTACTCAGACTAGACTTTCGGGACTATACTCACTTCATAGTTGTAGTCAATTTTCTAGTGAAGGGTGAAGGTTGAAATTGACAAGTCTAGGGAAAAGGATGAATTCCTACTTAACATCATGACACTTTGGATATGGAAGGGAATGCTCACTATAACCACCTGCCGAACAAACTACAACACAAGGAATGGCGGTGCCTCACAAATGGTTAAGTTGTTCAGAGAGTGCTTATTCAACTTTAGGCATCATGTCTGCATCAAGTTTGATCCAGGTTCATTAGGACCATCAATTTTATTTTCCATGGCCTTTTTGGCCTATATGACCCTTTGGGACTTAACCAGTGCTTAAAAGCACAGCTAATCGCAACTTTCATCTGGGGCATATTCAAATTTATAAGGTC
The DNA here is from genome assembly GCA_001517045.1 of Pseudotsuga menziesii. Taxonomy (NCBI): domain Eukaryota; kingdom Viridiplantae; phylum Streptophyta; class Pinopsida; order Pinales; family Pinaceae; genus Pseudotsuga; species Pseudotsuga menziesii. Next base: position 62,604 of record LPNX011136141.1, on the reverse strand, counting down.
AACAATATTTGGATATAACATATATTTAACCATTTATTTTGGGAACTTTTCTTATACCCTTCAAGGGGTATTTTAGCATTTCATTGCTCTTTCCCTTTTCTCACATATGTTAAGAAGAACATTTTAGAATTTACATTTTCCATGGGCGCATATATAAATATTTCCAATACAAGTAGTACATGAGCTTTCAGTTTTAGCCAACAACTTCTCAAGTGACCTTGGGGAGTTCCGCATAGTGCCAAACATTGGGAAAACCGACCATAATGATTTAGGAATACAATCCAACTCACCAATAGTCAAGTTCTATCACCAACTTAGAGCCGAGACACAATATAAACAATGAGGTTTGTCCAACAAAGGTTCTAGCGGGGAAAGGTCCTCCATGCCACAAGTCAAGTAGTAAGTCGAGTTAAAAAAAAACTGGAAGGTAATGGATGGGTGGAGATAGTGAAAGATGAAGCCAATACTAGCAAGCCAAAGCAAATGGTGTG
>LPNX011136141.1:25461-48628 GCA_001517045.1 Pseudotsuga menziesii | reverse complement strand
TACTCTTGGTAAATCCCATGCTCGACAAGAAACTATATATTCTTCCATACCAAGCTCTGGGAGCTTGCTTCAGGCCATAGAGGGCCTTCTTCAACTTGCATGCGCGATTCCATCTGGCTTCAACTTCAAATCCTCATGACTATTTGATGAAAAAACTCTTTCTCAATCATACCATTAAGGAAGGCTTGTCTTTACTTCACCATGGAAGAAACTACCATGATAGTTCTGAAGGAAGTGTACCTTACTTCTTGGAGGAAGTGTCTCTTCAAAATTAATTCCCTCTTTCTGAAAGAAACCTTTGGCCACAAATCTTGCTTTATACTTCTCGATACTTCAGTCAGCTGCATGCTCTATTTTGTATATCCATTTGGAGGATACAATACTCCTTCCTTATCCCATACATCATTCTAGTATTCTTTCATCATGAGTTCGTCTTGTCAGATCATCAACATATCCTAGTCTTCTGCATTCAACTTTGAAGGTTGGAACCCACTTTACTCTTGGTAAAGTCTTGATCCATCAAGAAGCTGTCCATCATGTCGTATTGTGTCGAACTCAGATATCTTTTGTAGTCACTCCCCCTGAAGTGGAGTATTATCTTCCTTCTTCATTCTGTACAGGTGGTTCTATGCTTGATATATACTGGTCAATAGAGTATGTCATGTCATAGTCTATTCTTTCTGAGGCAACTCACGAACCTTTCTTTGTACACTTGTTCTTGTAGATCCATATGGAGGATACTATGTACTTCCCTTTATGTCTCGAAATCCTATCATATACATCATTTCCCATGATCAACTGTTATTCTTTGATCATAGTTTCTTTTATAGCATTCTTTTCTTCATCTTGAGTTATCTCTCATACCCATGGTGGTCTTCATCCTTTGAGGTGAATCTACCGCTTTCTAAATCTCTTTCTTCCGTCATGGTCTCTCTGACCTTGGGAGCTTCAGATTCATGTTTATTGGATTGTCATCACTTGTTCTTCGGAACAAGTCTCATCCTTCTTTTCTTGTAGGAGGTTGTACAGGACCTTTCCTACAATTCAAATGCACTAGTTGCATGGTTAGAACTATTTCATGAAACATATGCATAATGACAAATTCTTATGCATCATGCAACTATTTAGCTAATACAACATTCATCCATATCTCACAGAAACTTTCTAGATGCCTTCCATCTCTACCATGACATCATTGAGATTGTGCACTAATCCAATATGTCAGCAAAGAGGTTTGATAAGTAGCACTGGAGAGTTGTATAGCGCCATGAGCTACTTACCCATCAGATGCATATTAGTAGAATTAATGTAAACAATCTATCATGCATAACTGATCAACTGAATATAATCAAATGTATAGCAAAACAATATCATGAAATGGAAACTGAATACTTATCTTTTATTTGTTTCATGGGTAGAATCCATCTTGATCATTCTGCTTTATCATCTTCTTCATTCATGAAATCATCATTTCTTATCCAAATGATAAGATGAATAAGAGGTTCTTCAAGAATTGAGTTTTTCATATTACTCATCGCTTGAGGGATCTTCTTTGAATGGTGAGAGCTTGATCTTCAATTGCTCCCATATTCTTCTTCTCTTCTTATTAGTCGAGCTGAAAGTAATCACTTACTTCTGGCATACATTCTTCTTCTACCGCTTCAAGTTGTTCTGCATTCTAGATCTTCACATTCTTCAACTGTTTTCTCAAATCCATCTTCTGATTTAAGTTCTTATCTTCAAATAGCTTGATCAAGGAATCAAACATCTTCGGTGTCTTTAGGGAAGACACTTGTGGTATAAGTTGATCTGTGATTGAATAAACAATGATGTTCTTGGCCTTGATCAAGTTCTTCTTGTGTAAGGCTTTGAGCCTCATCTTCATATGGAACTGGAACCTCTCTACTCATGTAGGTGTCCAATTCATTTTATTCAGAGAGATCAAATACTTCCATGCTTGGAAGTTGTCAACTGATGTGATATATCACTTTGAAATGAGAACCTCAAATGAAAATTGTTAGGGTTAACCTTGACTCGGGATTGAGTCAAAGGTGGTTAGGTCTAGCACATGGTTTGTTTTATCCCATGGTATTGTCCCATGGTATTGCATGTGATGAAGCCTTTATAAGGCTTGAGGAGGCTCAATTGTAAAATGGCCTGGAGGTGAGCGGTGACTGGCTCGCTTGGCCCAGATGGCCGGTTTTGGCCATGTAATGAAGATATTCATTGGTGCTGGTTTTCCCTGCATGGGGTTTCCATGGTATATTGTGTGTCTATATGTGGTTACTTGTGATAATGTTTATTTCTCACTCATTATATTGTATTCCTCATTTTAACGTAACGACTGGTAACAGAGCCATGGTTTGGCTTGGTTATGCTCGTTGGTGTTTCTATGTGCATAATCAAATTGTGGGGTGCATGTTCAGTGGTACCCGACACCTTTTTGGTCCATGTGAAACTTAGCCGGAGGAAAGTTTGGATTTCTTTGTATGCTAAAAGCACAAGGTATCCCTCTTATACACAGAGAAGGGATGTTGCATCAAGTGTGGAATGAACCACATGGTAGGTACTAGGGTGGCAGGTGTACTCGTAGCCTAGCTTGATGTGGATTGGAGAGTTTGAGTCTTCGATTGCGGGAGAAATGTGAGATGGTTTAATCTCAGTTTTGGGACCAAGATTGATGAAGCCATGTATGTGAAGAGAATTCCTAGAGAACTGGTGGTTACAGCGGCCGATGACCCATGTAATCCGGTAGATGGATTTTTCTTTATATGGACATCAATGACAGAGTTTGGATGCAGGTACAAAAGGAGCATGAAAAGTAGATGAGCAATAAAGTGAGAGGATGAAGTAACATATGGTGATGGTATAGTCACCATGAAGACACATGAAAAAAAAAAATTGTAATGGAGAATTTTGCATGTAAATGGGCATATGGCTGTAAGACCTGGTAAGGCATGCATACCCCTGGTAACTCACTAGTAAAGTCGGGAGATAGACCTAGGTGATAGGGGGGTGTATGTGAGATTCCTCAATAAAACTTTGAAGGGGGTTGGTGATTACTCCAAGTCAAGTTTAAAGGGGGGATTGTTAGGGTTAACCTTGACTCGGGATTGAGTCAAAGGTGGTTAGGTCTAGCACATGGTTTGGGCAGATGGTTTGCTGTAGCCCATGGTATTTTCCCATGGTATTGCATGTGATTAAGCCTTTATAAGGCTTGAGGATGCTCAATTGTAAAATGGCCTAGAGGTGAGCGGTGACTGGCTCGCTTGGCTCGGATGGACGGTTTTGGCCATATAATGAAGATCTTCATTGGTGCTGGTTTTCCCCGCATGGGGTTTCTAGGATATATTATGTGTCTATATGTGGTTTCTTGTGATAATTTTTATTTCTCTCTCATTATATTGTATTTCTCTTTTTAACCTAACAAAAATAGCAAAAGATTAGATCTTACCGATTTGAGGTGTTCGTCCTGCTTCTAGAACTGGCTGATCTAGGGCTTGTCAGAGAAACCCTAATTTTTAAAACTTGGAATATTTTAGATCTGATTGGATATAAATATATATCTCTTCAAATGGAGCTGTCCAATGTACTCCTTTTCTGAAAACAGTGGAGGGAAGCGCCCGGAACAGGAATCCCTAGTTTTCCAATTTCTTCTGCAGAAATTCCTGTCACTGTTTCTGTGATATATCCAAAATTACTACTGATTTATGTCTGAAATTTCGCACTGAGGTAACCTCACATTTTACTGATCCAAAAACATAGGTTTAATCAGAATTGGTTTCACCAATTGGGATTTATGATCATTTTACCAGGGTGACCTGTTACAGGACTGTTCAGAACAATGAAGTTGTATGACATTCCATGTGTCACTGGTTCATATTCTGAGTCTAATATTCATACCATAGAAAGTAAATCCCATTATTTTTCTGGAAAATCTTCAGGAATTCCATTTGGACCTAGGTAGCCCAAGCTATAGCGGGTTTCTCTAGGTTTCCTGTTTAGGGATGAATTCTGGAAGAGGATGGAACCATAACTTGTAGGGATCGTATCTCCCATAATATAGAGAATATGGAGCTGATTTTTGGACACAATGTACATCAGAATTGTATCTTCGGCCTCTACAATTTTCAGCACCTGAAACTTCTCCAATATCAGGATATAGCAAATGTACAAAAACGTAGCAGTTTTAGTATTTAGGGTTTTTCTGGCTCGGGGTCAAACTAGGGTTTGACTTTCCCAGAGTTTCACCCAACCAAAAATATTGATCCAGGTCTCTAAAATTCGATTTTCATGAGGATATAAATCCTATTCTAGGCTCACTCAAAAATTCTTCTTCTGCAAGAAGCCCTAATTTCTTCTAGGGAGAGAGAGAGAGGGTTATTTTTCCTTGTGAAAGTTGTCTTGTTCAGGTTAGCTCTGATACCATGTTAAATTTTCATATGCTTAGCTAAGACATCAGTATTTCATTTCATTTTTCATAACAAAAGCATATAAACAGGATCAGTGAAAGATAGACAAGCACAACCATTCAAAAGGAACACAAATATTTATCCTGGGAAAACCCTAAAGGGAAAAACCCGGCAAAAGCTTCCTCAATATAGATGCCCCAAAAAGATAAAAGATAAAAACAGCAAGGAGATCAAAGACTGATCCTCCTCCTTCTCCAGCTACTTCTCTTCTCCACTAATGCACTACACAAGTGAGAGTGTGTGTCACAAATGAGGAGAGCTACACCTCTATTTATATTCATCCGTTCAATTCAATTAACTCATCTGACATGTAGGCTCGAGTTAATCATGTAGGATCGAGTTACACATGTAGGCTCAAGTAACCACACTGGGGTGCTAATGACCCACCTTTACAATTAGAGGGGACTACCTCATGACTCTTATTAGTTCTTCCAATTAGAAGCATCGGGGTACAAAGTAATACAAGTGGTTCTCCCAGTAGGACCATCGGGGACCAAAAAAGATACATATAAAATATTCTTCGAAGTTACAATATTTCAACAGGAATAACCGAACCCGTAACCAAGGCAATAACCAACTGCAAGGAGGTGGTCAACAACCGAACCCTCCCAACAATGCTGTAGAAAATCGGCCAGCCCAAAACCCCCCATGAAAAAATCCACCAAGATGCAACGCCCCGTTGCGCACAAACCAACCATGCACACTCTGTGATGTTTATGGGCATTACATGTTTGAGTGTCCCCTCATGGCTTGTGATAAGCAGGGCATTCAAAATGAGGCCCATCGGGCCGCTAATGATGCCAATCAAGCCCAACCCAACCAGGCACCACAAGGACCTCCCCCCATGGTGCTTCAAAACCCACTACTAGTCCAAGGATTGGTGGCAACCACTACCCCTCCCTAGGCCAATCCCAACGCTCCAGGGGCACCTCCCACAGCTGAAATAGGTGTTCATCACCTGCTAGTCATGACAATTGAAGAGGTCAATTTACAAAGTAGAGGAAATCAGTACAGTACCACCACCGAACCTACTGATTCATCAGCAACATCCAAGTCTAAGATAATCAACTTTCCTCTTTAGTTACCCTCGTTCTCGCGCCCCCCCATACACAGAGTTGCCAATAATGCCACAGCTAGAGCTGCAGTCAGTTATAGCATTGTGGATGATTTTTCCCAAACACCAACCGCCATGGCCGTTGTTGTTGGGCTATAGGGCAGACCCGGGTTTTATACCTTTAACTTCACACCAACAAAAGACCCACAGAGTTGGCCCTTTCAGCAACAACCTGCGAACAGGTTGCAGTCTCACCCGAAACCGCTATGAAGTGCCGCAGAACCAGATTTCTGCAAGCAGAAGAGGGATATTACTGTACCTTTAGCTTTCAAACAAGTTATAAATGTAAATCACAGAACTTAACATTTATGTATTTAGCTTCGCAATTAGATAAACAAACAGTGCCTTGCGCAACCCTTTACTGGGAATTCACAGCGAAACTATTATCTAGCAGTGATCTTTACTTATCAGATGTATAGATTTAATGCATAAAAGAACACAATAAAAGAACACACAGAACCACGACACAAAATATAATGTGGTTCACCCCCAGTGTAGGGGTTACGTCCACAGAACTGCGTTTTATTCAACTTTCTACAAAAATCACAGTTCTGATCTGCGTACTCAGCTGCAGATCCCTTCAAATCCTCAAAGCCGCGCACACAACTACAGGCCTCTGCGCACACAGCTATAGATTTCCTTAATCACCAAAAACCCTTTGCGCACATAGCTGTAGAGGTCGTCCACGCACACAGCTGGGACTTAACATTTTCTTACAAAATAACCTTAGCTTCGCATCAATTCCTCTTACACAAAAATCCTAACCTTACTTCTTTACAAAAGTGCTTATTTATAGTGCAATTGTTACAAAACCATGGTCTTAAATCATGGGCACCCCGAACCCTAAACCCTGGACTTAAACCATGGGTTTATTACAAACATAGAACTTTGACTCAACCCCGACACCCCTAAGACTATTTTGAGCCGTAACTCCGCTTACAAACTCCAAAAACCCGTGGAGTTACCCATCTTAAGGACCGTTGGGGTGCGCGCCCCAACATGCCCCTAAGACTCACTAGTGGCCTGTCCCGGGACACTCTGCTGCTTTTCTGATGGTAGACTCTCATTGGTGAAACATATTGCTCTGCTTTCTAAAACCATACATGCAGTTGTTAGCGGCTTGTTCCTTTTCTTCATAATATGCTGATTAAGGTTTTTCTGGATCCTTCAGCGACCCCCTCCCTCGATCTGTTTGCCGAACATCTGACCATCCACAACTTAGGGGCTCCAGAATTGTGTGTCAAGGTGCATAAGACAAACAACCGCCTTGGCTTTGCCAAACCAGGAGGATACATCTTGGGATGCCTCAGAGTCTTCTCGTGGGGCTTGGTACCTTTCATCGCTACATATTAGAGCGAATTTCTACGTGCCTTCGACCTGTTTAGAGCGAAATTCTGCCTGCCTTCGTCCTGGTCAAGCCTTTCTGCACAGGTGGATTGCTCAGAAGGTTCTGCAGATGCCTCTCCCTGAACTCTCGTACTAACTACTGGGCTTCGCGATCATTCGACATGGTCCTTACTGAAGAAACTCAAAGACATGCACAATGCAAGAGTCGCAGGCCGGTGTAGCTTCTTATAGAATCCCCCACAGAATATTTCATCATGGTGCATTAATGACACCAAATATGGTGGAGTGGTGGAAATCCTGTCCACATGGTGTGAGATTTTCCCAAAATCTCATTATTACAAGTAGTTAAGGCAGTTCTCGTGCCGGCGCCGCCAAGTCTGGTTTGTCCCATCCATCGGATTTTAAGATGCAACACACCTTTAATCTTTCGACATAACTACTGACTTCAGCTTTGCCTTGACAAGAACCCTCGACACAATATGAACCTTCGAACTTTGCCAGTTTTCCACACGTCATAACTTTGAGGACAGCTTCATTATATTCTAGCACCTCATTTCAACTGTTCTTGGTACTTAGACTTTCCTTCCTGATGTTACTTCTGATTAGGAGGTCCTGGCCTATCCCTATACTTCTTTAAACGACTGCCATTTACCATAGAAGGTAAAATTTCTCCATTCAACTTAGCCAACTGGACTGCACCACCATCAGTAACTTTCTGCACTATATATGGTCCTTTCAATGTGTCTTGAACTTACCCAGGAACTTCATGAATTTGTTGTCATATAAGAGCACAATATCACCCTGCTGGAACTGCTTCTTCTTGATGTGTCTATCATGCCATGCTTTTTCTCAAGATTTCTGCACTTGCTGCTGAACCCTGCAATAATTTTTTCTTCTTCAAGTTCTAGTATCTTTGTCAGCCTTTCTGTTATTATCGCTGGGTCATCCATCTTTGTGAAAGCAGATATTCTAAGGCTAGGAACAATATATTCCATGGGCATACTACTTCTTGCACATAGACCAGCCTAAAAGGTGTATGGCCTGTCAATTTCTTGCAGGTAGTCCGATAAGCCCAGAGTACTGCTGGAATTCTAAGATCCCAGTCATTTCTGTTAACATTGCAAACCTTCGTCAGAGCCTGTTCAAGGATCTTATTAAAAGCTTCGACAGTTCCATTTGCTTGGGGATGATAGGCAGTACTCTTCTGATGATATACCTGAAATTCTTCAGTCAATACTTCAATAGTCTTATTTAGAAAATGTGAGCCCTAATCACTCATAAGGACTCTAGGACACCCAAATCTGGACAAGATGTTATCGAAGATGAACTTTGCAGCTATAGAAGCGCTACAATTCTTCAGTGGTTGAGCTTCGGCCCAACGGGTGAGGTAATCAGTTGCTGTAATAATGTACCTTTCTCCTGACTTCTTCGCGGGGGGATTGATAGGTCCGACAAAATCAATAGCCCATTTGTCAAAGGGTTGTAAAGTTACCTATGGAAATAGAGGCATCTCATCCCTCTTAGATGGTTTTTTGTCCTTTGACAGACGTCGCAGCTTTGACAATATTCTTTTGCATCCTTGTGATTTGTGGGCCACCACAATTCGGCTGTTAGAATCTTCTGTGCTGTATATTTTCCTGTGTAATGACCTCCTGCTGCTCCAGAATGTGCCTCAGCCAAAATTAACGGCTTTTCATGATCTAAAACACATCTGCGCAGTATTTCATCTGGTTCCATCTTATATAATTGTCCTGCTATTAAGATAAATTCAGCTGCGCGAACCACTAGCTGCTTCTTCTGTTGTGTTGTCATCTTGGCGGGGNATTTCATCTGGTTCCATCTTATATAATTGTCCTGCTATTAAGATAAATTCAGCTGCGCGAACCACTAGCTGCTTCTTCTGTTGTGTTGTCATCTTGGCGGGTGGAAAACCTGTAGACAAATACTCAACAATATCCTGAAAATATTCATCAACCATCTAGATGGCAAACAATTGGGCATCAGGAAGACCTTCATCCAAGCTGGTAGGTTCTTCTCCCGACTCGAGCCTCGACAAGTGGTCAGGACCTAGATTCAATATTCCTGGTTTGACTATGATCTCAAAATCATACTCCTGAAACAGAATCAGCCATCTGCATATCCTTCCACCTAGCACAGACTTGTTAACCAAATACTTCAAATCAGAATGGTCAGTAAACATCTTAAAATGAGATCCTAACAGATAATGTCGAAACTTCTGCAATGCATAAACCATAGCGAGACCTTCACGTTCTGTTGTAGTATAATTTTTCTCTGCTGTGGACAATTTCCTACTTGCAAAATAAATGGGGTGATCAATATTACCTTCGCCTGACTGGGCCAATACTATACCCAGAGCAATGGAGGATGCATCGACATGCACATGAAATTCCTTATTCCAGTCAGGGAATACTAAGATAGGAGCAGTTACCATCTTTTCCTTCAAAATATCCAAGATGGCTTGGCACTCAGGGGTCCATTCAAACTTAATATCTTTCTTCAACTACTTTTCCATCGGAGCATTAATCTGAGCATACCCTTTAATAAATTTCCTTTAATATCCAGTATGACCAAGCGTAGTGCGAATTTGTTTAACAGACGCTGGAGGTGGCATGTTCACAATAATAGCTATCTTCGCAGGGTCCATCATCAATCCTTGTTTACATACAATGTGACCTAGAAGAATTCCAAAAGGTGCACAAATGATACACTTCTTCAAGTTCAAGGAAATATGGTGCTGTCTACATTTATCCAGCATAAGTCTTAAACTAGTTATATGGTCTTTTAGCAACCCAAATATAGTCCAATCATCAAAATACACTTCTAAGAATTTATGTATATATTCCTTAAAGGTAGAGATGACTACTCTAGAAAATATAGCAGGTGCATTATTCAATCCAAAGGGCATAACTGTATACTGAAAGGATCCCATTTCTGTAGCAAAGGTTGTCTTATGGCGATCCTCTGGAGCAAGTCTGATCTAATGGTAACCTGAAAAATCCATCAGTAAAAGAGTACACTTCTTGACCCCGACATTGTCTATCACTTCATCTGTGAAGGGTGTGGGGAAGGGATCATGTAGACAAGCATCATTCAGCTTCCTTAGGTCGATGCAGATTCTGATTTCACCCTTAGTCTTCTTCTCTTGTACCACCATAGGACTAACCCACTCGGATTCTTCAACAGGTTCAATAATTCCTACAACAAGCATCTTATCCAGCTCCATCCTAACTTTTTCCTTATACTTAGGGTGCAACCTATAAGGACGCTGTTTCATAGGCTTCGCATCAGGTTTCAAGGGGATCTTCATGACTCCTATATCACCCAGGATGCCTTTCATCTTTGAGAACTTTGTCGGAAATAAGTCCTGGTATTCGTGGAGAAGTTGGGTCACTTTGCTTACCATTTCTTCATCCCAATAATCTCCAATTGTAGCATGCTTAGGTTGTTCTTCTGAGCCAATGTTTACGGTCCGCATCCTCAGGGGCTGTGTCACTTCAGGTGCTTCGACTGCTGTTCCATGTACTTCGCAGTGGCCTTCTGATTCCGGAATATCAATGTTGCACGGATCGTCATCCTCGTCAATTACGAGGTTATAACATTCGACTGCATTAGCTTCTTGTGCCTTCCAATCCGGTTGGTATTTCGCTAGCTCTTGATCATCAAACACCTTAGTATGTATTACCCTAATAGCTGTGTCTAAAACAGGGCAAGTTTCATTAATAGAAAATGTCAATACAAAGTTATTAACCAGAGTATCCCAACTTACAGTACCCTGGCGAAGCTCGACTTCCACATACCAATTCTTTTGCAATAGGATCCAAGGTATGCACGAACCTATGTACCCATTCTGCACGAGGTACATGCTCCTAGGCTTCGTAGCATTGCTCCAAATGCTTCTGAGGGTTAGTTTGACCATTAAACCTGCTCCGGACCTCCTGTGGGCGATTCATGAATCTCAGGCGAAGGGACTGTTGGCAGACTTCCCAACTATGAATGTACTATTTGTGACCATTCCACCATCTGGCTGCCGTAGCTCTAAATACTGAATCCAAAGTCTTCATTTTCTATGAGTCTGGTATCTGGGCAGAGAATTGCTCAATAAACTCTTCTGGGTCGGACGACCCATCAAAAATAGGTAAGGCTCTTGTCTGCGAGCTAAGCCATCTAAGGGACTTGGTAATTCTTGCACAGCGGTGGCCATGTAGCTCATACAATCTGTTTTGCCAATTCTCTAGACCATCATCTGAATCCGTCATGCAGGAGCTGTCACACTGCCAATCCATGAGACCTTCGGCATTAGGATCAACATAATCTTCTTCCTTCGCTGTGATATTGTAGATATGGTACAACACATCCTGATCTTCCTCTCGGAGGGGTTCTGTGTACCTTTATCCTTGAGAAGGATCTAGTGGGAGTATGACTCTTAATTCTTTCCCTTCGAAAGTCATTTGTCTCTTATTAAGGTTAATGACTGCAGCATTTTCCATTGCCCACTCAATACCTAACAATGCTGGATAGGGATTGCTGTCCTCAATGATCTCAATTACTTCGAAGTCTGCTATAGTACAGATGCCATCAATATCTACTGAGACATTAGGGAATCGTCCTAGGGGCACAAAATTTTGCTGATTGGCTAATCTCAACTGTATAGGTGACCAATCGAGGGTTGGTTGTCCCATTTGTTCCCAGGTTTGCTTGGTTAAGACATTTACCTATGATCCTAGGTCTAGGATAACATCAGTCATATCATACGCTCCTATTTGGGCATTCAATCTCATTTCCCTGCCAGTTCTTCTGACTCTATTAACAGGTTTTTCCTGACCAGGATGTTGCTGAGGTTCACAGGAACTAATAACTTTCTGCAACTCACTTAAAGCATTCTGGTTTCTTAAAAGTTTCAGACAACTATGTAAAAAGGAAGATAGTGTACTTACTTTATCCATCGAAGCTTCTTGCGGCTGCGATTGCAGCGGATGTGGCTGCACAGGTGCTGCTGCTATGCTAGGGGCCACAAAATATTTCTTGGCTTCCATGAATGTCTCTTTCTCTCTTTTAATATCAAATGCAGGGGCTTTATCAGGTGCCTTACGAACCCAAGCCTCGGCAGGCTGGTTCTCCTTGGTCGGCGCATCCGTCGTAGTTCCACGTCTGGTGACAACATTAATAGCTAGGATAGGTCTTTGCTCGACAAAAATCATCTGAATATTCTAAGTGGGGCCACTGTTTCTATCCTAAATCTTAGCGATCAACTGCGGGCACTACTCGATGACATGATCAACAGCTCTGCAATACCGACATGTCGTAGTTGGGTTCCGACAATCTCTCGCTAGATTCCCGTCTTGGTTACAGTTGTAACACACCACCTGACTGTGTCCTCTGCCAGCCATACCACCACCACCACGGCTTCCAAAAGCACCTCTACCTGATGCACCACTACAGGAGCCATAGCCAACATTGCTCGGTCCCTCATTTTGTACCCGATAGGCATCGTAGGTGCGTTCTCTCATGAAGTCATAACTGCGACACTCATGTTCATTATGTCCTACGGACTTACAGAATTTACAATAGGGGTTTTTAGGTAGTTGCCCATATCTCTGTAGCAGATAGCAGTCTTTAGGGCGATGCTGCCCTGTTGTTCTGCAAAGCTCACAATAAAGAACTTGTGGGTTAAACGGGTTTGGCACACCAGTATTCAGGTAATTTATTACCACAGGACAGTGTTCCTTGGCATGACCTTCTGTGCGACATTGCATACACCAAACCTCTTCGCGACCGGTTGTGCCTTGTTTCATATCGCGAAGGTCCAGAGCCATCGCTGCCAACTGTGCTTGGATTTGAGCAATACCAGAATTGTCTGCGAAAGGGGTGGTTTCAAGCTTCATTGCGATTTCTAGAGCCTCCTGTTGGTCAGAAACCTTTTGTTGCATGAGTGGAGTTCGGATGTGCGGTATTAACGCTGCAATGAACCATTCCTTGTGCTGCACAGGTCCAATGGTAAAGCTGACTTGGTCTAGCAGGAATTTGAACCTTTGATCAAAGTCCCACACTGATTCGCCACGCTTCTGCTGAATCTCTTTCAACTCCGTGATACACTACGACTCTGATTTCGGCTTCTTAAACTCCTTTATCATTGCTGCTTTTATATCAGGCAATGCATGGTTCTGAGTGCTGGAGAACTTCATGAACCACGTCAGAGCACGGTCTCGGAAAGAAGTAACCAGCTGTGCTCTTTTTGTATCTTGGTCCGTAATAGACTTAGCAGTCCACACTGCTTCACATAAAAACCAGAACTGTTCTGGATCCTCTGATCCCGTTCCCTTGAAAACATGTAGCTTAATGTCATCATGCATATGGGCCATAGTGGATCTAGGGGGGGATGGAGGGGGACTGGAAGTAGGTGGGGGGGAACTTGCTGGGGCAGGATGACCTGCGACAGGAGTACTTGAGCTAGGGTGACTTTTAGACTGCGACGGGTTCTCAGGGATAATAGGTCTTCGCTGCGGGGTTATGGGAGGGTTTCCAGCAGAAGGGGTTTCCTCGGGTTTTGAATCGGCGCTATTTACAGGGGAATACTCGGTGGGCTAACCCTGGGAATAGGATCCAAAATATTGCTTGTACCTTTTTCCACTTCACAGTAAACCACTTTGCTCGTCGAAGGTGCTGTCACTTGTAAACATAGGTTAGTAATACAAAATCTAACAGTCTGATTCAATGAGCAGTATACCTTTTTCAGCTAATAGCATTTTAATTCTCAAACTAAATGAATGCAAAAACTTACCCCTGGGTCCTTTGAAAAACTGCCGCTTGGCTTCACTAAAGGATGTAATCATGTCGATGGTGAACTCCGTCACAAAGGCTTCAAGGGTTCGCGTTGTCCAGAAATCAACAGCGCGGGATATCTTGTTGTTCACCCTTTTTAGTATATTAATTCTTGCGAGGGTCCAAGCAGGAAAATGACGTTCTTGAAAGTTTGTCCTTCTCTCTGTTAACCTGGATAACCACTGGTGCAACTCTATGTGGATACTACCAAATAAAATTTCATAAACATCACCAAAAACATACCTTTGTAAAAAGTCGTTTGCACTACGACGCAGATCTTTGTTTTCTTGCTCAGCGAAGTTCAGATAAGTCTCGTCAAGCCAATCACCGATTTCCTTCATAGAGGGTCTCCAGAACATAGCCCTCGAGGTACGACGTAAACCCCTCTCGAGCAGATACTGAGTTCAACTGGAAACGAAACCAATTTGTTGGGCTATAGGGCAGACCCGGGTTTTATACCTTTAACTTCGCACCAACAAAAGACCCACAGAGTTGGCCCTTTCGGCAACAACCTGCGAACAGGTTGCAGTCTCACCCAAAACCGCTATGGGGTGCAGCAGAACCAGATTTCTGCAAGCAGAAGAGGGATATTACTGTACCTTTAGCTTTCAAACAAGTTATAAATGTAAATCACAAAACTTAACATTTATGTATTTAGCTTCACAATTAGATAAACAAACAGTGCCTTGCGCAACCCTTTACTGGGAATTCACAACGAAACTATTATCTAGCAGTGATCTTTACTTATCAGATATATAGATTTAATGCATAAAAGAACAAAATAAAACAACACACAGAACCACGACACAAAATATAACGTGGTTCACCCCCAGTGTAGGGGTTACATCCACAGAACTGTGTTTTATTCAACTTTCTACAAAAATCATAGTTCTGATCTGCGCACTCAGCTGCAGATCCCTTCAAATCCTCAAAGCCACGCACACAGCTGTAGGCCTCTGTGCACACAGCTGCAGATTTCCTTAATCACCAAAAACCCTCTGCGCACACAGCTGCAGAGGTCGTCCACGCACACAGCTGGGACTTAACCTTTTCTTACAAAATAACCTTAGCTTCGCATCAATTCCTCTTACACAAAAATCCTAACCTTACTTCTTTACAAAAGTGCTTATTTATAGTGCAACTGTTACAAAACCATGGTCTTAAACCATGGGCACCCCGAACCTTAAAACCTGGACTTAAACCATGGGTTTATTATAAACAGAGAACTTTGACTCAACCCCGACACCCCTAAGACTATTTTGAGCCGTAACTCCGCTTACAAACTCCAAAAACCCATGGAGTTACCCATCTTAAGGACCGTTGGGATGCGCGCCCCAACAGCTGTCGAGGTACTTAAAATGTGACCAATGCAACGGAAATCCTTACTAGCCACCCTAGGGGCAGTTGACCCCTCCGACTCCAAGTTAATCACCTTTGACACGGAGAACGAAGAACCGCACATGCCCTCGAACATCGCCTTCCAAATCCCGATGTCCATCCATAATTTGGTTGTGCATATGTGCAAAGTGGATGAGGGGGCATCCACGTGCATTATGTCTACCTTGGTTTGGCAGAAAATTGGATCACCAATTCTGCAACAATCCTCCATAACTCTACAGGCTTATGATGGACATCCCACTAAAGCCCAAGGAATCCTCCCACATGTCCCCATCACGTTAGCCGAGAAGACAGTCTTGATTGACATCAAAGTCATCAAGGCTCAACTGGACTACAACCTCCTCCTTGAAAGGAGTTACATGTATGCCATGCAAGCAGTCACATCAACTGTCTTCCATCTCATGATGTTCCCCCACGAAGGGAATATTGTGATGGTTGACCAACTCACCTATCATTATCTGCAAGGGTTAACAACACCTGCCAACATTATCCCTACCATCACCACCATTGAGCCGCAAGGCATGAACACACACGCCCATGTTGTCCCTACAATTAACACTATGGTTGAAAACACAGCAACCTCCCGATCGTTGAATGTGGGCCCTTGGTTGTTTACCGATCCCACCATGATGAATCCTTTCCCATTAGTGTCGCCACTGCTGACACAAAAAAAAACTGTGGACTTGTGCATGGTCTCATCTAGCACCGCTGCACCCAAACAACAATCGCAGTCGCAGACCCAACCACAACAACAACATCATCCGTAGCTGCAACATCACCCACAGCAGCAGCATTACGTACAGCCACAACCACAACCTCACCCCCACATGCAACCAGCAGGGAGTTATCTGGGTTCATCTCCAATCCATACGATTCCCTTCCTCTTTCCCCCAGCTGGTGTCATGAGAAAGCCGGTCATGGCCACCTTAAGCTTGCCCAACTTTACATTGGGAATCCCGGTGTGGTATCTTGATCCACCAGCTCAACCAGCAATGCCCCAGGTTGTTTTAACCTCGAAGCAACCTATTGCGGTTGAGTCTCACTCTCCACCTGGTCCGCAAAAGCCAATCTCCGCACCTGCACCCGCACCACCCCAACCCAAAAGGGCTAGGGGCAAGAACACCAAAGCCACCGCAGAACCACGACAAGTCCCACCTTGTGTCGTCTACGAACAACAGGGCCATCCTACTCAAAATTTCCCTGAAATCCCTGTGATCTGTGCGCATCTGGATGCCATGGATACGAATGAAAACATCCCCATGGTTGAACTCCCAACTGTACCAATAGTCAGGAACAAGGCATTGAGAACAAACCATGCTTGCACCCTTTGCTGTTTGTATGGACATTACTCTCACCATTGCCAAGATCTGCCCAAATTTTGAATGGCTCTAGCTGACCTTCGTCAACATTCTCTTGAGTCTGAAATCACCTTGATCGAAGAAGTTCAACCCCCACCTCCTTCTTCAGACACCATGTCCATCTACATGATGTCCAGTTCAACTGACCCTCTTGTCTCCACCATCACCAATGGTCCATCAAACCTATCTCTTTCATTGTTTCCCCAGCCACCGCCGCAACCTCAACCTCAGTTACCAAGGAAACATTGGGGTTCATCCCTGATCAACATGATCCCTTTTCTTGTTCTTTTCCTACCATCCAAGATCATGAGTAAGTCTGTCTTGGAAACCCATAATCTATAGGATTTCACACTGAGAGATGCTGCGTGGTACCTTAAACCACGTACCCTACCTCTGAGGCCCCAGGATATGTTGACTCATGTCCAGCCAAGTGATATTATGTTGCACCTACCTCCAGGTCCATCAAAGAATCCTCTCGTTTCCATGCCTACCCCTCTTCCTCCAACAGAGACCGGGGGAAAGGCCATAAAAACCACAACCAATACCATTTACATGATCTCTAGCACCATTTTCCCTTCCATCTCGTCAGCTGTGGGAGATCCACCTGATCTATCCCGACACCACTTACGCGATGACAGAGAGATCTGTAAGACTGCCTTCGGTTTTACCGCATTCCATTTAAACCATACTGTGGAATCGGTTCTTCCCATAAAAGACTAGATTCTTGTCACCCCGCCTTGCCAATGACCTTCATCTTGGCAAGGGGGCATACCTCTTCACTGAATCAGATGGTCAACTCTTGAAGAAGTTGTGCAACGGGATCCACCTCAAGAGAGTCTATGCCTGATATAACCACTATGAGTTCCTTATAGTGTATTTTTTTCCCTTTCTTGTTTTTCAACGTTTTTAGCACAAGTCAGGGGAAACACCATCAGCTGCTAATAAAAAGTCACCCAGAACCGGTTCGAGACACCTCACACACCTCCGGGCTCAAATTTCCATCTCCTTATGAGACCAGCGTCTCATGTTTAACAATTTAATTTCAGGACCATTTCCCACCAGTCACCTCAATTTACGAGCCATGACATGACGATGCAAGTGTCTACAGACCTGTACTTGTATCACAATCCATGATCTCAACTCACGGGATTTTTTGAGCCATCGCCTCTTAAGGAATGTAATTTTACTTTTATTTTTGTATGTATAGTTATCTTTTCCACCGCACCTCATTCACACCTATGGACCACTATCCACAAAATGATTTCTTTTTCTTACATGTATTTGGCATATAAATGCCTCCGGACTTGTACTTACATCGCATGTAGTCAAGTTCATCCACCGCAACACACACACACGCTCTCCTGACCTCTGTTCGAGAGCCAGTTTGGTTTGCGTGCCTCTGTCGCACCGACTCGCGAGCCTCTGCCACGATCTAACCTGTGCATGTATTGGTATGTTTGAGGGCCTTCTGCTTCGTCCATACTATGTGGATGACCTTTGGACCTCTGTCCACCATCCCAACATGGGGCATTGCATGTGCCACCACAATCGGTTGACCACTTTGGACTTTTGTTTAAGCTCTTTTCTGAATCCTTAAAACAATGAAAATATTGTCGAGTGCAGCTGCTTCCTTTCCTGCTCATTAAAGTATAGGAAAGGGTGTCTACATTGTCTCATTTACCTCATTTTATGGACCATGTAGACCATCAATTGAAAAGGACCTCCTTGGCACACTCAAGCTAAGACCGTACCCCTCTGCATACTTTTGTGCTTTCTCAGGCAGAGGGGCCACACTTTACGAAAAATCCCACCACAGGTTGTCGTCAAGCTCTTTTCCAGCCGTCCCAAGAAGAAAATATTGCCGAGCAAACTTGGTTTCGTTCATGCTCGTAAAAGTATATGAATGACCATCCAGTCAGTATAGGTTTAACCTGAATCTAGCATATTGGTGAGTCTACTTGAGGGACCTAAACAGGTTATGTCCCTTGTGATTTTTGGGTTGCGTTGGAGACAGTGTTCAGAAGCCCCAACAGTGCTTCGATATACCTTTGTGATTGATGCAACATACTTGTACCACAGAGACTCTGATTCTCAATCAACGAGTCCACACAGCTATGTACCAGATCCAGCAGGCTGTCATTCATGAAGATATAGCATTCCATGAGAATTCCATGGGTCCAATGTAACAGATCAGTATTGTATTCAACCTCACATGGAGGCAACCATTATTGTAACATCAGTTGTATATGACTGAATCTTGTGTTTTAGAGCATAGATCAAATGATTCTTTTGACATTGTCACGAGCATGGGAATGCCAGCCTCATCCATATACATGTCACACATTTATTGTCTCTAACCCATTGATGGGAACCATATTAATACAAAAACCAAAATCCACCATGCCCCAGCCCCGGAAGCACCACCTCTACACAACAAATCCTATGATGTTCGTCGGCCATATGTTGAGCTCATGCCCTCACACATCAGGGGGAAATCTGTTAAACTAAAAATCACCCAAATAGCTCTCAATGGCCTACACCACCCAAGGACACCATCTCACAACCCTCATATCACTCCATTAGACCCTCCATTAAACCCCCACACCCTCAAAATAGCCTAAGGATGAAGAAAAAGGGCTACCCCAAAAAGGATCCCAAAATAGCCTCTTGAGAGCTAAATCCCTAAAAAAGGGGCTAAAACCCTAAAAGGGGCTAAAGTTAGGGTGGAAGGGGCTAAAATACCAAAAAAGGGGCTAAAGTCATGACCAAGGGCTTACCCTAAAACCCCTTGGAAAATCTATAAAAGGAGGGTGGGGGGTCACTCTCAAAAGACTTCTCCCATTGCCTATTGTTATGCTGCCCATGAATGCTTTGAGACCTTTGCCTCTCAAACCACCCACACTCCCTCTCCTCCATATCCATTTCCATTTGAGCCATTTCTCCCCAACCAAGAGAGAGGCTTCCACAAGTTAGGGCACGGGGTCCCATTCCCACTAGAGAAGGTATACTTGTGCTTTCATGTTTTGCTTCTTAGTTATTAAGTTTGCTTTGATTTCTAACCGTTGTTTTTATTTGCAGGTTTTGCTTAACATTGTTTGTAGGTTTTTCCATTGTAGCTTAGGTTTATTTTGCAGGTTTTGAAGGTGAAACCCTAACCTGTGTTTGCAGAGGGTTTCATCAACATTGCTTCTATTTCTTTCTGTCATTAGCTTAGACTTAGTTTAGTTTACTATTATTTACGCTTTGTTTTATTTTCTACTCCTAGTTTACATTTCTGTTTCATTTTTCTGCATTTACCATTAGCAGGAACCTACCCTTCTATCCTATAGACAGAAGGGAGCCATTCCTGCCCATGTATTAGGGAGAAATCCTTGCTACAAAACTGGTGACCATACCAGGTCGATCCCACAGGATCCCTGGGCCAAAATTTTATTTTTTCAAGTTTTTTCAATTTTACCCTAGTTTTCAAAAACTTTTCTTGTTAAATCTATCTTAGATTCAGTTTATTTCCTGTTTTAGGTACTGCCGAAGCCTCTGTTAGGAAAAACCGAGTCGGATTGACCACAGTACCAGTTACTGTCAGCCAGATTTGACTCTGTCTCACCAAAAAACCCCAATCCGGAGTAGGGCGCTCTTATCGGGGCAAAAGGTGAGACTGGGGTGCACTTAATGGGAAAACAGGTGCACCTAGGGTGCACTTAATCCACCGATAAGTGCTACTTCAGCCCAAAAACTTAGGTTGCAGCTGTTTCTACATTCTGTGCGACCCCCTCACTTATTTCTGAAAAAATCTCACGGCCCCCTCGCCAGATTTGGTCAGAAATGTGCGGCCCAGCTACCTCTGTCCACCACTGCAGGTTAATTTCATTTCCTGTTTTCATTTTCTGCATTTTATTTCATGAACAATGTGTAAATGTTAATTAAATCATTATGGCTTAATAAAATGAACCTATTCTAACTAAAATCAACTTAAAATCAAGGATATTGCTTCCCCTTCCTCCTCTACCCAGTCATCACCCTCCGGGGTATTCTGGGATATGACGGAGGGAAAACTTGTATAGATCTAGGCACTCCATGATATTGTTCCAAAACCATTAAAACTGGGTGACCTGGAAGGTATATGGGGTAGAGAAGGGGGGCTTCTCACGGTGCTAAGCGTTCTCCCTGTTGACCAACCTAGCATCCGGGAGGTGACCTGAGGATCTACAGATGGGATTAGTCCCATTGTGTTGAGAGCCCATCACCTTCTCTTGGTTGAAGAGGAATATCACTATGAGGTAGACATCTAGTTATGCCAACAAAAATTCAGGGTTAATCATTGTACTTGTTCACAATTTCTGTTTATTTATGCTTGCATACACAACCACAATGACATGAACTCTACCATGATGAATTCATAAACCATATTGCAGCAACCAAATACCAGAAAAAAAACAAGCAAACAAATACACCATACCAACTAATTAACCCAACTCAGTTCATGACGCTGAGTAAGCCTTAAAATTTACTAATTTACACTAAGTTCAAACAACTCTGCAGTCTTTGAGGACATAAGTCCCTGATTGCTTCAACTGTGGGAAGTACTTGGGCTCTACCCAGAAACTCATTGTGAGGAGTACCACAGGAACCCCAAAGTAGCTGGCTGCTGAGAGGAATTGCCAAGTGAAAGGGGAAATGACCCCTTCTGATTGAGTAGAAGCACCTATGAGGAACAAGCCAAGCACTGTCTTCCGGTAGTCTTGGTGGTCGAGTGACCACCTGTAGCCAATAGGAAGCCACTGAAACCGCGGTCCAAATCTCATTACCACTAGTTTCACACATAAAATCAAGCACAATTGATCCTCCATGCTCTTCCTCATGCCTGAGAGGCGAACCACCACCATTAAGAACACTCGATCGGCACTATCAAAGACATTCTCAGCGATCTCCCACACCATCAGAGGGCCACACAAGACTGATTCCGATTCAGACCTATATCAGTCTGAACCAGAGCTCCACATCACACCATCTAGCCCCGTGGCTAATACAAATTCGGATCCATTTTCTGGCCTAACTTTAGCAAGTGGACCCATGTCCACATCAAAACTGGTTACCCACAACCTGGAAAGTGGCCCAAGCATAGTCATGCAGACTGTCATTAGCCAGCTGCCACCACCTTTAGTGACCAGCCAACCTGGCCCACTTACAACACACGGAGGCAGTGGCACTTCTACACAAACTGCACCTCCTTCCACATAGGGGGGCAGTGGACCATCCACCTACATTTCCCCTACTGGCATACATGGGGGCAATGTCCTTGCCACTCATACCATCCCCCCCACAACACTTGGGGGCATTGGCCCATCCGCAATGGTGCCACCGCAAGCACCCCTAACTAGAGTAGGAACCCATTGAGCTTCCCCAACTCACATGAGAGCTCTCTTGGATGCTATATTTCGACCTGAAATTTCATATTCCAACCTTAATATCTTATTTGTGTTATAGGTGTCATATCATATTCACCATTGTTGTCATAGAGCTAGGGAATCTAGTCCAAGTGTCTCACTAGCTCCAAAATGACTCTTCCTCTCCCATGTAAGTTACATTTCTTCCCAAATTTGACCTATGATGCATATGAGACTTAATTTCCCTTACACATTCACTACGTTTTTTCATAAATTTGAGTAACTTTGGGACCATTTGAGAAGCCATTTATGACAATTACCCAGGGGAAATTGGATCCCCAATTTGCTAGTAAAGACTCCTACTTTGAACAGAACATTGAACAAGTTTACAAAAGTAATTGGGGGGTCATAAAACATCCCTGAAAATCATATTTAAGTTCTAATATCATTCATATACATTCTGAGAAAATTTTGGAGCATTTGGGTCAATCTGGAGGTTTAGACATCAAAACTAGTTAGGGTTGAAATTGGGGGAAAAGTGAAAAAATTGGTCATTTAATAAAATTTCAAAAAGGGACATTACACTAGGTCGCTAACGCTCTTTTTCTTTGAGAAGTAAGCGAGTCCACCACCATTTTCCTTTATGAAATGAGTGATTCTCCCCTAATAACGCTTTCTCTCCTTGGACAAAGAGCGGTGCTCGAGTTTTAAAGGAAAAAAGAGAAGCTTCGAGAGGATTCTCGAAGCTTGACTTTGTGGAGCCTCATCCCTAAGGTTCAGGACCACCTAGATCTTGAGATCCATCAGTGTAGGATCCTCCCTCCACCTTACCCATGAGAACCTCAACTTATTCTATTCTTCCATGGATTGAAATACTATCTCACCCCCCCCATGGGTAAAGGGAGAAAATTATGTTATTGCATCTAAACTTTGTCCAAATTCAGCCAAAACTAGAGAGCAATTGGTAAGCAAGCTTGAGGCTTTGAGGTAAGGTTCACTTGAGAATGGTTTCTCAACACCAAGAATTAGGTTCTATGCTCTCACTCTCCATTTTATTAATGCGAATAAATGTTTCTTTCCCAAGAACAAAATTGTGTTTGAATCATTGTGTTTATTGTTGAATTCATTGGTCATTAACATAAGATTATAGACTATCTTGTTACTCTAATCGAGTGTGTGTTAGTTGTTGTATATCTTGTAGGACATATGTGGAGATCAAACACTCTAAAGATCTGTTGATGTATATGTAACTTT
>LPNX011136121.1:31245-103530 GCA_001517045.1 Pseudotsuga menziesii | reverse complement strand
AGCTATGCAGACTGTATATATTTATGACTTTGTGTCTGCCAAATGGAGCCGCGGAGCTGACATGCATACACCTCGATGCGCCTTTGCCTCCTGTGTCTCTTCTTCCACTGGGCTTATCTACGTCGCTGGCGGGGACGATGGCTATTCAAATTGTCTGGCGAGTGCAGAAAGTTATAACGTGGAGGAAGACAAGTGGGAAACTTTGCCTCCAATGTCAAAAAGACGCAACGTTGGATGCCATGGTGTTTTCATTGAAGGTAAATTCATGGTGATAAGCGGAAATCAATTGGGCAGAAGTGCAGAAGTTTTCGATCCGACTGCTAGAACGTGGAGAAGTTGTGAAGATATGTGGATCAGTTTCAAGGGAAATCCATGGGGAAGCTGGGAAGTTGCTACTTCTTCTACCGACTTGTACGTGTTCGTTCAACGAGATGTAATGAAATATAATGCAGAGAAAAACGTTTGGACTGCCGTGGCTACTCTTCCGCTAGATATTCACTCGGGTGCTCGTGTTGCGCAGTGGCGTGACTCGGTTTTTGTAAGCGGATATAACACCATCAGGCATAAACGCGTCAATTATTTGCTTAACCCGTCAACAGGACAGTTGATTGAAGTTAACAGAGATGCTAGGGCACACATAGTTTCATCTGCAACAACAGTGGAGATTTGAAGATAATTATTTTATGCATGGCACCGTTTAATGATGTGGCTGTAGGTAGAATGTTGCTACTCCTACGAATGGCTGGATTTTATCTAATTCTTAATCTTGGTTTGTATCTTTGTAGTAACTCTGTAACCGGTGGATATTGTGTGGCTGTCAATTTGACTTGAGTGCTTTCACCGTATTTTATGTGGTCAAGTGCTCTGAATCTTGTTTTGTATCTTTGTAGTAACTTTGTAACCGGTGGATATTATGTGGCTGTCAATTTGACTTGAGTGCTTTCACCGTATTTTATGTGGTCAAGTGCTCTGAATCTTGTTTTGTATCTTTGTAGTAACTTTGTAACCGGTGGATATTATGTGGCTGTCAATTTGACTTGAGTGCTTTCACTATGTTTATATTTATATTTATTACTACTTCCACAATTGTAACTCAATTCCTACTAGAATGGGTGAAGTGTATCACACACCCATACTCCTCTTCTTGTTGTGATCCAACCCCATTATCATCAACTTGTATTATTCGTTGGATTGTTCATGGGCTGATTTGATGTCACTCTTACTATTTTTGGACCACTAGGCGTACTTTTCGATGCTATGGTTATTTATGGTAGTTCTTTTGAGCAAAACCTTTTTTAGGTTATATTATTATGATTATGATTTCCAGTATCATGTTTAGCTTAGATAGGATTTATTTTTTAGTGTATAATTTATTAGTTTATTACATATGTTTATTATATGGAGTTACAAGGTTTGAGAGTGGGAAATAGGGTTATTAGTTTATTACATGATTACTCATTTTTTATTATATGGAGTTAAAATGTTTGAGGGTGGGTCATAAGGTTATTAGTCCATTATATAATCATTTTCTATTATATGGAGTTAAAAGTTTTGAGGGTGGGACATAAAGTTATTAGTTCATTACATGATCATTTTTTATTATATGGATTACAAGGTTTGGGGGTGGGACATAAGGTTATGTGATGGGAGTCATTTGGAGGTTTAAAAGGGGAGTCATAAGATGTTTGTACAAGCGATGGGATTCATGTCAGTGTAGACCTGAAATTAACTTGGTTAAGAGATTGGACCTCCTCTTTTCTTATCGTGTCTTATATCATTATTTTTACCCTTAAGGAACTTTATTTGAAAAGTGAATTTGCTTTCTAATGTCCCATGTCACTTTACTACTATATCATTTTTTATTTCTAATTTTGACTTGATTTAACATGGCTTGCTACTTTTCTTAATGACATTAATGAGATTGGGTATGGAAATACCTCACCTCTTGGTGATATTTTAATTCAATCTTTGGTTAGTAAAACATATGGTTTTGGTTATTCAGTTGATAACAACAGATCATATATATTTGTGAGAAAAAATGATTCCTAAGCTAAAAAAAAAATTATCTTCAATTTATCATTGATAATAAAATTCCGTTGTGAGAAGAATGACACTATGACGAGTGAGAAACTTTGTACAAGTTGCACCATCACAACCATGAAATTGCAGCCAAGAAATAACATGCAGCAATGAACAATTAAAGAAATAGATCCACAACAAGAAAACCAAGATGAATTAGACAAAGTAGGACAACCTTCTTGTAGAATGAACATACAACATTACATCATATCTTCAAATCTAATGTCATTGAAAGAACAAGAGAGCTATAACATGCCATACTTAATCTTACTTTTTAGCTAAAATTGTCCTCAAACATGGAGTGAACTATCCTAACCAGAAAATTACAGAAGCAAGCTTCTACAATTGTCTAAGGTTACATCAAGAGTTAGGGAGGGTTTCACCCCACCCCTCACATATTCATATTAGATCAAGGATACCCTTCTCCAGATATTATATTAGTACAAAAAAACAATGGAAATCCTTGCAAAATCCCTAATCATCCACAATAAAGAAAACAAAGAGACTGAAAACCTCATGTTAAACTTGTCTCTTAAAATTTTTCTCACCAAATATCCTCAGTTAAAGCTTGGATGGGAACTCCCACATCTCCAACCTTTACTTTTGTAAATTAATATCACATATGCTTATATCCTTCATGTCAAACCCTAATTCATAAAATAATAATAAATGGGATCTAGAATCCCTAGACGTAGGGTGCTTCTCTTTAGTGTGCTTTTAGGGATTGATTAAATCACAAGGTAACATGTGTCACCTTTCCCTTTGTTGTGGAAGCTCCACATATGTGACTTATGCCTTGATTAATGTGTAGTGCCTCATAAAATCCCCCTCAAACATGCTTGAATTGTCCCTTTTAGAAAGGAATCCCTCCTTTAAGGGCTAGATCGATTATTTAATCCATAACTATTGTTATTTTATTATCCTTATTTAAGCCATAGCCGTGGTTGATTGTCATCAAGCCATAAACCATGTCGTCAATATCTACTGAAGAAGGGTTTTCATATTATATGGTTCCCTTGATGTCCATATCATCCATTAATGTGGTCCTCGAAAAGTTTCCATCAATTTATCAATGATCCTCCGCACCTTTGTTCTTGCCTAGGATGACGATAAGTGCTCAAGCAAGATAGAATAATATGCATGGCCTCCAAGTGCTGCATGCACTCTGTAACTAACACAAAACTTCAAGGATCTTCTGTTGTGATGGTGAGATAAGAAAGGCCCATGAAAATGAAAAATGGAGCATGCATTTCAAAGGGTAACAATCAACAACAAACCTAATCAAATCGAACATTCCATCTGGCATTTGGATTGAACAAGGGTTTTGTTCTAAAACATTTTGTTATCAGAGATACAGAAAGGATAAATCAACATCATATTAGGTATGTAAGCATAGAAATGTTGTGGTATTCATCAATCTGTACAGTTGCATGCAAAGATCCTAGTTCTTTTTCAAAACAATTTTATAATTTATGAAGGACAAGGTTAAGTTGATTTTATGCCTTAAAACGTTTCTTAATCTTGATGGCACATATGTGTATATCCTTGAGTTAAAAAAAAATTATTACTATTGGTAGATTATTACCATATAATCTAAGGTGATTTTAACTCAGTTCTTGATTAAGTTATCTAGTGAACTCCTCAGCTTCTGCTAATGTGTTGGACAAGTGCAAAGTACAATCCAAAGCAAACCAAAAATATGAAGACTTGAATATCTAAAACCTTTTATTTTCCATATCAATTCATCAATATCATTTGTAGTTCTTTTGTGTTTTTATGCATATGGTTTTGTTAAACTCTATTGTTTGATGTGAGTGATGAATTTGTATTTTGGCTTTATTTCTTTTACCGACAAAGACTTATTTTACAGTGATTTTATACTACCATTTCATGGTCAAACTGCTGACCAAAATCAAAATTACGTAGGGATATACTAGTGAAACTTGATAATTAGTAATTATTTTCTGGCATACATAGCGTGATTAGGATCTCATCCTAAAATCATTGTGAGAGAAACCACTTTAAACTACCAAGTTTACAAATGATTGGATTTGTTTCATCTCTGTAACCAGTGTTCTTCCATGGATTTTCCATTGTATAAGTCTTGTCCATTTTTTGCATAAAAACTTATTGAAGATAGGCGGTTGGATTTAAATATGTTATAATCCTACAACCCGAGCTTAATACAATAAAAAAAACTGGAATTTTTTTCCCTGAATGTTTTCTATGTCTATATTTTATTTTCTTCATGTATATCATTTTTGTCTACTATTTTAGGAAATTGGAATTACAAGTCACTACTATTGAAAAGCTAAAGTTTTCATTTTTTTTTCTTTTTGCATGAAGGGATGATGATTTTGACTTGGACCTAGAGGACATAATGGTTATGGGAGCTATTTGGATCTCTATCCATGTATGATATATTAATTTTTTGCATGCATATAGATAAATATCTGCATATGTCTTCTAAATGAAGCAATTGTATCCTTTTAGGCAAAAAAACATACACATTACAAAGATATCAGTGGATTGAGGTGATAGTGGGCACTATCACCTCCAAAAGTTGCAAGATTAGGGTAGGTGAGAAACGCAACCAAAATGATACTTGATTAAGTGACCCCTTCTTTTATTTGAGTTGTAGATGGAATTGTATGATATAAGAAACCCATTTTAGGTGACACTATTCCAGAAACTTAGATTGTGAATTGAGAGATATCAACAAATGGTAATTGTCTTGAGCATAGTAAACATATAATATTGGGATTCACACATTATTTTAATGCTTATATATATGAATTATCCTAAAGGCATCTTTCCATTTATATCTATTATGTTTTGGTCTCTTTTACAATCTGCATGCTTTAAATAGGCCATGGCGTTGCACTTTTATGGTTTTAGTGTTGAGGATTAGGATTTGATAAGCATGGGTGCAATGCTTCTTGATGGATTTGTCTTGGGGAAAAGTGATATGGTTGTAGTTAGATCACTTGTGAAACAAAATGATAGAATACCCTCTGGAGAGGTAACATATTTACTTCTACATCATAGGATGAAAGATACATTGAATTGGTATAACTTATGCTATTATTGCGCTATTTTTTTTATTCTAGGAGGTTACTGCAACTATAAAAAGACTCAAATTGGCCTTGTACCTTGACCTAATGTAAAATGTTCCGAGGGATTCATATCCAGTTTCAAATTGTGCTAATGGAAAGGTTGTGTTTAACACATTTTATTTTGTCGAAAGAATGGTTGGGGACTTTACATGCCCAAAGTAAGGATGATTGGGAACAAAGGTCAAAGAATTTATGGATTCCTTGTCATTTCACCTATTATTGATTTATTAGTGTTGTAATCTCACAGATCACATAAGGTTACCAATAATACACACTAAAACATATATATATAACAGAGACAAGAGATAAGAACAAATAGGTGAATTAACAGATGATATTATACGAATGAGTCCATACAACACAGAGAACTGAACTGAGTTCTCATCTGGCTCAACAGCCTAATATATATGATTACAGAACGGTTACAAAATAACTACATGTTGGTTCGGTGAACCAACGTGACCTTAGGTGGCCAACCTAATCTCTAGTTTTAGTCGGCCGACCAACTTAGATGGCTAATCGACTAAGTTGGCCCATCGACTTAGTCAGCTGATTGACTAAGTCGGTCATCCTTCAAGTCGACTAATCGACTTGCTCCTTCTACATCTCCCCCCACGAACAAAACGTTTCTTCGTCCCAAAGAAACAGGGAGACACAAGAATTCTTCATGATCTCAATAGTTATTGCGGTCGGATGTGAAGTCTGATGGTCAGTCTTTTCTGTACACAGACTTCTATAATGGCTGGGGCTGTTACTACGAGGTGATGTTGGAAATCTGTCCAACTCTACAAAATTTTCTGGATGTCGATGGTCAGTGTCGTCAAGCTTGATAAGATCGACATCTTCTCGGAAATGGAGACTTCAGCTATCCTCTCCATGTCAAGACCCATAAACTGGTCCTTTTCTTTTGCAGTCTCGATAAGTCATTTCATCTACAGGAAGATGATGTCAACTTTATCCAAGTTAGGGAGAGCTTGTTGCACCCACTGATGTGCTTCCCTTTCTAGTTTCTGCAGTTTGGCAGTTTTAAGCACTATATGTTCTTCTATTGTTGTTCTGAGTGCTTCCTCAATGGTTTTTCTGCTCTCTAGTGCCTGAATCCCCTGTCGAGTCTGTCAAGTCTACTGATAGACTTGCCTATAGCAATTAGGCCAATCTCTTAGTATTTCTTCAGTCACGACAGATTCTTCCATATGATCCTGCAACACTTTATAAGCTTCAGAAAATGCAGTGTGTTGTGCCAGTAAGAGTCGGGTAGTTTCTTCTTTTTGTTCTTCCTTGGTCTCCTAAATGTGGGCTTGGAGGGCCGAAACCATGCTCTCAAATAGCTGATACGCCCTTTCGAGCGGTTTGTCTGTGTCAACCTCTATGGGTCCCGGCATGACGAACTGGGCCAAATTCCTGCATTTGTCAAGGAACTCAACCTATTCTGCATTCTTGTCATTGAGTTCCTTATTTCTTTGCTCACTCCTCGTCTTCGCTTCATTTGCTAGGGTCTTGATGAGTTGTCCTAACTCTGTGTCGGTCAGGGAGCTTGCATCCTTCAGTCAGATTTGGACCTTTGACAGCTGTCCATGATGCTCTTTCTTCTGTTTCTCCTTCCTCTTCTTATGCTTTTCTTTATCTGCTTGAGTCGGCACCTGTGTATCTGCAAAATTTGAGTCAGGGGCGTGTGGGATGGTGGTTGCTAGTTTTTCTGGTTGGGGAGGCGGGATGAATATCACCTCCGATTGTTTGGATGCAGCTAGTTGTGGTGGGACTTTCTCTGAGTCGGGGGGTGGTGGTGGTTGTGATGGAGTTGGCGAATGGTCGGGGGTGATTGGTTTGGGTGAAGTGTGGGTGAGTGATGGATTGAGGGGGTTAGGGGGTGAGACTACATCGGAGAACATTTGGTTAATTTGTCGAGCTATATCCTCCTAAGTTTCTGCTCCTTCAGTCAGGCCAGTGGCTAGTGGGTCGGCTTGAGGTATGGGTATGGTCGGTGTGATAGTTGAGGACCGACGTGTAATCACTTCGGCCTCCTTGTCGGGATTTCTTTCGAAATTCAACGTAATGGTTGCAAAGGTTCTGGATCGTGCATCCTATCCTGGTTGGTATCCTCCAGTTGTGAAGAGGGGTGCTTTTGTAGGGATTTTCTGAGCGGTTGTAAATAGCTCAGGCAGTTTCTTAATAAAAGCCTGCAAATCCCTATCTTTGTCGAATTTTGCTTTCACCTCTTCCGACATCACACTTTTGCATAAGTCGAGGGGGCTGGCTAACTGCGGTGCTGGTGCTTGTTCCTTGGTTATTTTCGTCGGTGATGGGGGTGGAGGTGTTGACACAAGATCGACAATGTTTTCAGGAATCGTTGAAGTTTTTTATTTCTTCGGTCGACCAGCTTGTGCTCCTGCATCGATAAATCGCTAGAACTAGGTTTCGACTGATACTTTATTTGCTACGGCATCCTCTATGATGTCGAGGGCCGTGGCTGCCAATTCCTCCTCATTTTTTGATGAGTCGGCAAGGATAATCTTGTGCTTACCTTTACCTTGTTGTTGTTGTTGTGTTTTGAGCTTCTTCCTGGCCGCTACTATTTCTTTCGATAATTTCTGAATGATGCCTTTTGTAAGTCGTCAGCGATTTTCTCAAACCACTCCGACAACTTTGTTCTACCTCCTCAGATTAGTTTTTCTAGCAACTCTTGTTCTTTAATCCCATCCGACTTTCTCATCCAGGAGTCTCTTCAAAAGTTGGGGCACTGATTTGACAAACTTTTCATGCGTCTCTGTGAAAAATATTTCTTTTGCTTGAGCGATTGTTAATCTGTTCCTTCACGCGTAATTCTGCAAATAGTTTACAACTTTACGTTCCCACCAGTCCTTAATCTCCTGCTCTGGTATCATATGTTTACATACATTTCAGTCATGTACTACCGGCAATGGAACCAATGTTGTAATCTCACAGATCACATAAGGTTACCAATAATACACACTAAAACATATATATATATATATAACAGAGACAAGAGATAAGAACAAATAGGTGATTTAACAGATTATATTATACGAATGAGTCCATACAACACAGAGAACTGAACTGAGTTCTCATCTGGCTCAACAGCCTAATATATATGATTATAGAACGGTTACAAAATAACTACCTATTGGTTCAATGAACCGATGCGACCTTAGGTGGCTGACCTAATCTCTAGTTTTAGTCGGCCGACCGACTTAGTCAACTGATCGACTAAGTCGGCCCATCGACTTAGTCGGCTGATCGACTATGTCGGTCATCCTTCAAGTCAACTAATCGACTTGCTCTTTATACAATTAGCCAATAACATAATTAGTCAATAGTAGACGTTTTGGGTTCATAATTACAAATTAACCATGACTTATGCTTGCCATCATAATTGCATAATTATCTGACAAAGTAGATTATGTGGTCAATACATAATAAATCAAGCACATGATTTAAGGCTATAATAAATTAACAGATATCATGAGGAAATAATTCCTATTTGCATAGGATATTTGGGGTTTTTTTCTAGCAATAAAAAGGCCAAAATGGAATATTTTTTGTTAATAAGAGGAACCTTTTCTATTACTGCTGAAACTGAAGTCTACTATTTACAAGCTCCTGACTCCTAAAACAAGGAGTTAGGCAATGGTCCTACAACCAAAAGAGAAAAACAAACAAAATGGACCAAATAGTGTGACGCAAAAGCATGAGGGTTGCCCATCTTGTAAAATGAAGCACCCTTACCTGACTGCAAGTCAAAAACAATTAATTAAAAGAAGACATAAATATAAATAGAGAGATAAACACCGGTAGGCATAACATGATTCGAGGAGAGATGAAGGCTAAGGCCACATGGTGGATTCTTTCTCATCTATGGTAGCATTGCTAGTTTCCCAACCGCATTGTTGGATTCCACATCCTCGACGTTCCTTTGGCTACACTAAAAAAGGAGGCTCATCTAACTGCTACAGACTTCTCATATGAACTGGGTTTCTTTCAACTCCTCCTTGAAAGTGCCAACAATTATTCTTACCAATTATACAAATCTATCCCTCTCATTCATAGAGCATGAGAGAATAAATTTGAGGTGCCAATAATTTTGCATGACCACCTCATGCCCAAGATTCATCCCGAAATCCCCATAGATCTATGTCTCCATCGCAGCATTCGAATGTTGGATGTGATCTATCATCTCTTCGTTGAATAAGGTTTTCCATTCCTCTTCTTCATTATGACCTCCCTGAGCAG
Source organism: Pseudotsuga menziesii (assembly GCA_001517045.1). Taxonomy (NCBI): domain Eukaryota; kingdom Viridiplantae; phylum Streptophyta; class Pinopsida; order Pinales; family Pinaceae; genus Pseudotsuga; species Pseudotsuga menziesii. The sequence goes on along the minus strand of LPNX011136121.1, from coordinate 94,087 downwards.
CCATGCTGAACAAATAACCTGAAACTCTGGTGGAATGACGCCTCCAGCGTGAGCACTTTCTTTCTCTGCCTTTCGTGAGAGTACTCACCCGGGATTTACTCAAGACTGCATGGTAGTGCTTCTCCCAAATAGTCTACAAAATGTTGAGTGCTATGTTTTCCCTCTGCTCCTTGCTCAAATAGTTACTCGACTGCCAACATAGTACTCCTCCAATGCAGAACCATGTACGCATAGACATGAATGAGGGATGGCTTGAGGTTTTTTCCTGAGAAGAAATAAAATGTGAAGAGCCACTAGGATCCATTGCGTAATGGAGGATCGAATGACCGTGATATATCCCACACAGGACCATATGAACCTTGTGGTCTCTACAATTTTTATCATCCTTACAATCCTTTTGTAGATCTCCAACAATCTTAAGCATGCAGGAGGTCATGAAATGGGTAGACATTTGTCCCCTCATACACCTGTCCATCCTCATGTTCACCTTTCATCATCTGAAAGTTTGAATATTATGTTGAAGAGGACAAATAAAAACACCAATTTTACGTTTATAAATTTAAACGGGGTCGTCGATTTTCCGACATTTTCAGAGTGCAATTGTCATCGGATATCTATCCAATCCCATGACTATGCTACAGTATCAACGCATTAGTCATCGGTTATACAACTGACAAGAAGTAAGAGCCATCAGTTTTATGACATTTTCGGAGTGGCATTTGTCGTCGTATATCCATGAAATCCGACGACTATGCTACACTACCGATGCCTTATGTTTGTCGGTGATTCGACAAGTATTAAGGAGGTTCAGTGGACTCCATAGTGGAGAAACTCATCACATATTTCACACATATGAAGGAGAGGTTGTCGATTGTCCGACAGATCTGGAGTTCCATTTTATGCTTGTTTTTCAACAACCAGGTGTCGAAAATCCGACGAGTGTATTTACTTGGCGGATTTGATGTGAAATTCCACCGATGTTTTCAAGGAAAGGAAATTGTTGAATTGTTGACATCAATATGTCGAAAATCAGACATTTAGGCCGTCGAAATTTGTGGTCAAATTCACTTGTGATTTGTTTTATGATATTGTTTTTTAAATATCTAATAATATGTTGAATAGATTTTTATGTAATGTTAAGTAATGTTAAATTTAGAAAGTGATTGTATACAAGATGGTTAATTAAGGTAGAGGAAAGTTAGCACAATGGATAAGAAATATTTCACCAGGACTTTACTTTTTGTCAATGGATTGTTTCAATGTGTTTAAATATGTTTAAGAAAAATTAATACAGTTTTCCCATTAATCAACACTAATTATTGCTATTTATTTGTTGTAGTTTGTTCTTATAAAAAATCAAGTGTTTGTTAACATCTTATCTCAATAAATAAATTACAAGGAAATTTACAGAAGTCCATCCACGAAAGGATTTCAATTTTACATTTTAATAGAATTTAATTTATTAAGATTGTAGAAAACATGATCTCTATGTGGCTATATTTGTATTTACATGATATAAAATTGGTAGATCGAAAAGTTCTGGTGTGGAACATCTGCAAATTCTATTATTTTCTAAGCATTGCACTGATTATTGGACTATCGGTCTTTTACATTCTTTGTTACATTGATCTCTTGAATTGGTTTCCTTTTACGCATTTTTCCTTCTCCATTACTATTTTGTTGGTTCTTCCACTATACAACTATACAAATTGATCAGTCGCCCCTACAATCCCGATGGGATCATTATTAGCATTATGGTATTATTTTATTTAGCTTCGTGTTTGCTAATACTAAGATGCAGTAGGGCTCTTATTTGTTACAACTTGATAATATGATATAAAGGGGGTGTTTAAAATGGGTTGATAAAATTGGATACGTACGATATCTAATAAAACTAGAGGTTTTCTTAATTAGGATGATATATTGGGAGGGGGGTTCAACAATACAATTTTAAGAGGCGTTTTTCAATATTTAGTGAAATTAAGGATATTATTTAATATGCTACGAACGAACGTGCTATGGAAGAAGTTCATTGAGTGAACCCCCCGTATGCATACAATGTCATATACATCATATGGAATAATCATAATCATAAAAAGAGACTTATAAAACACATAAAAATACAAAAAATGTGCTTCCACGTGCATCCATATCATAATTACTTTGGTCTCTCCAAACTAGTACAAAAAGAGAAGCCCGACAGGATTTCTCATTCGATAATATATATAATACAAAAATTCCACATGCTCAAATGCATTGGGTGGCATCACTGCATGTTGGTAATATGAGTCTACATTATTTGACTTTGTATCCTCCTTAGTATCATCCTCATTTGACTTTGACTTTGTCCATAGTTACCTCACACCATTCTATATTATATTCCAACATTAATATTCACATGCCTTAGGTCCTTAAAAATATATTTACAACATTACTTACCTAGCCATAAGTTAGTAGGACCCTAGCATTGAGATCCCTAATAGAAATCCAAACAAACATCTTTGTACATAATATCAATAATAATTATTTTTTATTAAAAAAAGGTAATGGATTATTAATATGTCAACTAGAGTATTAAACCTTTTGATTATATTTTGTATGTAGTGTAAATTTTTGTAGATATTTCCACCTGATAGTGACTTGTGAAAATAAATTAATGGGACTCAGTAATAAAGTGGAAAAACTCAACATTGGAAGTAAAGCTTTATATTAATCTACCCATTTTCTCTAAATTCCAATGATTTAGGTGATTCTAAAATGGACCAAACGAAATGGGTAAAGTTCTATAATCAAAGTACTTATTTTAATTTTTTATTATTATTACTATGCTATTATTCCCCATTTTCTCTAGATTACAATGATTTAGGTCATTTTAAAATGGACCAAACCAAATGGGTAAAGTTCTATAATCAAAGTTCTTATTTTAATTTTTTATTATTATTACTACCCTATTATTCAACCCTCGCAATCTTAATGGAATGAAGGGTGATACAATAAGCCATATAAAACTGGATGTCAACACCCTAATGACCCCAACCATTCCCCAATACCATTATACTATAACCCCATGATGTCTTATAGTTAAAGTTCACCAATATAGTTATACTACAACCCCATGATGTATTATAGTCAAAGTTCTTAATGTTACCTCCCCAGTAAGTTTATACTACAACCCCATGTCTTATAGTCAAAGTTCTTATTTTATCAAATTAATTTGTGAAAAAAAAACTTCAAAATTTTTGAATGGTCATTTGTTTATCGATAAAGAATTCTAAATAAAACAAAATTCAGTGATGCATGTAAAATAAGCATGGGCAAGTCAAATTTATATTAAATGCATAAATATACTTAATGATAAGGTTATTAATTACCACTAACCTAAGCATATAGGTTACATGTCTTGTGATATACAAGTAAAGGCATTATATATTTAACCACATTTCATTTTTCAACCAGCGTGGGTGAATCTTACGTTTGCGCCTTTCTGAATTAAGTTTTGTGCAAGGCTTTCGGAGCTCTGTGTAAAGATTTCGGTTATAGTGGACAAGGAAATAAGCGTGTTTGAACTGACCTAATGGAGGTTCTTCTAAATGATCTTGTTCGCAAGTGTTTGTTGGGGGTGCCATACAAATCACATGATAATCTGAAAGCTATGTGCAGAGACTTGGAGGCTATAGTGAGTAACCCTATGTTCTACGTGGATAGAAAGATATCTAGAGCGAGCGAGCAGCTTATATGTCTAAAGGATCAAATGGTCGTCAGTCCCTTCTATGCAATAACGGATTATGACCCTGTGAAAGGCACATGGGAAACGCTATTATTTTATGAAGCAATAACATCCATTATGCATGGCAGCATTTAATGATGTGGCTGTAGGTAGAATGTTGCTACTCCTACGAATGGTAGGATTTGATCTAATTCTCAAACTTGTTTTGTATGGTTAGATTTATCCAATTCTTAATTTTGTTTTGTATCTTTCTAGTAACTCTGTAACCGGTGCATATTGTGGCTGTCAATTTGACTTGAGTGCTTTCACTATATTTTCATATAATAAAGCCGTATTTTTATGTGGTCAAAGTGATCTGAATCTTGTTTTGTATCTTTGTGGTAACTTTGTAACAGGTGGATATTATGTGGCTGTCAATTTGACTTTGACTTGAGTGCTTTCACTATATTTTTACTTTAGTACAGTCATATTTTTATATTTATATTTATTACTACTTCCACAATGGTTACTCAATTCCTAACTATACCAGAATGGGTGAAGTGTGTCACACGCATTCTCCTCTTCTCGTTGTGATCCAATCCCATTATCATCAACTTATATTAATGAGTGGATTGTCCATGGACTGATTTGATGTCACTCTTATTATTTTTGGACAACTAGGGGTACTTTTCGATGCTATGGAATTTTATGGTAGTTTTTTTTTAGCATAAGCTTTTTTATGTTATATGCTTAGTATAGGGAAGATCTTGTAATGTCGGTAAGAAAAAACACAGTATGGAGGAGAAGTTGTAATGTTCCTACCTAACAAATTAATAAAATGTAAAAAATTGAATTATCTGCAAAAAAATAAACCATGTGCAAGGCATCCTCAACAACCCATGGTTTTAGTGTACATGGTTTTGGAGGGCATTGCAAACGATTTTAAAACCATGTGCAATGACTCCTAAACAACCCATGGTTTTATTGTGTACATGGTTTAGGAGGACCTTGCAAATGGTTTTAAGACTATGTGCAAGGTCTCCTAAACAACCCATGGTTGTAGGAGGACCTTGCAAATGGTTTTAAGACCATGTGCAAGGTCTCCTAAACAACCCATGGTTGTAGGAGGGTCTTGCACATGGTTTTAAAACCATGTATGGAGGAGATGTTGTAATGTTCGTACCTAACAAAATAAAAAATATTATATTTGGGCCAATTAAATATTAATAATAAAAATATTATATGTATACCTTAACTAAACAGAAGTGTCTTTTGGTTTGAATCAAATCAATAGCTATATATAGGACACACCAAAGCTCATAGCTCCTTGAGTGCAATACTTAAGAAGAGGTTTGCACCTCTAGAGATTTGATCCCTCTCGCCACTTGATAGAGCCTAGGATTTGGGCCTAGGATTTGGACCTATGCTGGTGATATGATTTCTAGTACCATGTTTAACTTAGATAAGATTTATTCTTGAGTATATAATTTATTAGTTTGTTACATAATTATTTTAACTATATAGAGTTTCAAGGTTTAAGGGTGGGAAATGGGGTTATTAGTTCATCACATATTTATTTTTTATTATATGTAGTTAAAATGTTTGAGAGTGGGACATAAGGTTATTAATTCATTACATAATATTTTTTATTATATGAAGTTAAAAGGTTTGAGGGTGGGACATAAGGTTATTAGTTCATTACATGATCATTTTCTATTATATGGAGTTACAAAGTTTGGGGTGGGACATAAGGTTATGTGATGGGAGTCTTACGGAGTTTTAAAAGGGGAGTCATAAGATATTTGTACAAGCTATGGGATTCATGTTAGTGTAAACTTGAAATTAACTTGGTTAAGAGATTGGACCTCCTCTTTTCATATCATGTCTTATATTATTATTTTTACCCTTGAGGCACTTTATTTGAAAAGTGAATTTTCTTTCTAATGTCCCATGTCACTTTACTACTCTATCATTTTTTATTTCTAATTTTGACTTGATTTAACATGGCTTGCTACTTTTCTTAATGATATTAATGAGATAGGGTATGGAAATACCTCACCTCGTGGTGATATTTTAATTCAATCTTTGGTTAGTAAAACATATGGTTTTGGTTATTCAGTTGATAGCAACAGATCATATATATTTGTGAGAAAAAAAATGATTCCTAAGCTTAGTTTTTTCTCTCTTCAATTTATTATTGATGATAAAATCTCCGTTGTGAGAAGAATGACACTATGACGAGTGAGAAACCTTATACAAGTTGCACCATCACAACCATGGAATTGCAGCCAAGAAATAACATGCAACAATGAACAATTAAAGAAATAGATCCACAACAAGAAATCCAAGATGAATTAAACAAAGTATGACAACCCTCTTCTAGAATGAACATACAACATTACATCATATCTTCAAATCAAATTTCATTACAAGATCAAGAGAGCCATAACATGCCATACTTAATCTTACTTTTTAGCTAAAATTGTCCTCAAACATGAAGTCAACTATCCTAACCAGAAAATTACATAAGAAAGCTTCTGCAATTGTCTAAGGTTACATCAAGAGTTAGGGAGGGTTTCACCTCAACCCTCACATATTCATATTAGATCAAGGATACCATTCTCCAGCTATTATTTTAGTAGAAAAAAACAAGGGAAATCCTTGCAAAATCCCTAATCATCCACGAAAAAGAAAACAAAGAGACTGAAAACCTCACGTTGAACTTGTCTCTTAAATTTTTTCTCACCAAATATGCTCAATTAAAGCTTGGATGGGAACTCCCGCATCTCCAACCTTTACTTTTGCAAATTAATATCACATATGTTTATATCCTTCATGTCAAACCCTAATTCATAAAATAATAATAAAGGGGTTCTAGAATCCCTAGACATAGGGTGCTTCTCTTTAGTGTGCTTTTAGGGATTGATTAAATCAGAAGGCAACACGTGTCACCTTTCCCTTTGTTGTGGAAGCTCCACATATGTGACTTATGCCTTGATCAATGTGTAGTGCCTCATAAAATCCCCGTTGAACATGCTTGAATTGTCCCTTTTAGAAGGGAGTCCCTCCTTTAGGGGCTAGATCGATTATTTAATCCATAACTATTGTTCTTTTATTATCCTGATTTGAGCCTAGCCATGTTTGATTGTCATCAAGCCATAAACCATGATCTTGACATCTACGGAAGAAGGTGGGAAGAAGGGTGTTCATATTCTATGGTTCCCTTGATGTCCATATCATCCATTAATGTGGTCCTGGAAAACTTTCCATCAATCCATCAATGATCCTCCACACCTTTGTTCTCGCCTAGGATGATGATAAGTGCTCAAGAAAGATAGAATAAGCTGCATGGCCTCCAAGTGCCTCATGCACTCTGTAAATAACACAAAACTTCAAGGATCTTCTATTGTGATGATGAGATAAGAAAGGCCCATGAAAATGAAAAATGGAGCATTCATTTCAAAGGGTAACAATCAACAACAAACCTAATCAAATCGAACATTCCATCTGCCATTTGGATTGATCAAGGGTTTTGTTCTAAAACATTTTGTTCTCAGAGATACAGAAAGGATAAATCAACTTTAGATTTGGTATGTAAGCATAGAAATGTTGTGGTAGTCATCAATCTATAGAGTTGCATGCAAAGATCCTAGTTCTTTTTCAAAACAATTTTAGAATTTATGAAGGACAAGGTCAAGTTGATTTATGCCTTAAAAAGTTTCTTAATATTGATGGCACATATGTGTAAATCCTTGAGTTCAAAATTTTGTAATACTATTGGTAGATTATTACCGTATAATCTAAGGTGATTTTAACTCAGTTCTTGATTAATTTATCTAGTGAACTCCTCAGCTTCTGCTAATGTGTTGGACAAGTGCAAAGTACAATCCAAAGTAAACCAAAAATACAAAGACTTGAATATCTAAAACCTTTTATTATCCAGATCAATTGATCATTATCATTTGTATTTCTTTTGTGTTTTTATGCATATGATTTTGTTAAACTCTATTGTTTGATGTGAGTGATGAATTTGCAATTTGGATTTATTTCTTTTACAGACAAAGACTTATTTTACAGTTAGTTTATACTACCGTTTCATGGTGAAACTGCTAACCAAAATCAAAATTCTATAGGGATATACTTGTGGAAATTGAACCCAAGAGATAGATCAATTACACTCGCAAAATTGCTAATCAAACATGCAAAATTCACACAAAAGGAGACTGAAATTGGATCATAAATTAATCCTGTATTGAATAAGTGTACATTAGCCAACCATATGAAGTAATAGGCTTCTGAAATATATAATTACATGAGATATTCAAAATCATTAGTTTTCTATTCAAATTGGTCAAAAAGCAGGCTTACTAAAACAAGTCAAATCCCCCATAGGTACAAAAAGGACTTTCCAAATCCATGAAGATCCTCACGAATTAGATAAATAAAGTGGGAAAGATAATGTGTGGTGGAAAGACAACTCATTCATGCTTTTGTATGGAGAAAAGGAAGTAGGATGATGTGGTCAAAAAACAAGGCAAGTTCCCCTAGACTAGCTTTTCCTTTATGCCTTAAATCATATGTAAAGCAAGGAAGCTTTCAGAAAAAGTAGATATGCACTTTAAGGAATCAAGAATAAAGTAGACATGCTAAATATGGTTCCAGGATGATTCCAAAGCACTCCAAGACCTAGTTTAGCAAGTATTGACTTCTAGGAACATGTAGAAGTCAACTAGCATAGAGAGGGAATCTAGGATTCTAGGAATAAGACAAAAATGATTTAATTAATGCCAAATATGCATAACTATGGGTTGATTATTATAAAACCCCCCCTTAAGCCTGACTTTATGAGTAAATATCAAAAAATTATAGGGCCTAGCAACAAGGCTTAGTCACCCTTTTACATACTGCATGTCCATACAACCAAGGAAAGAGGCAAAACCCCAGTGGGAAAATCCTCCCTTAAACATGGACAAGAAAACAAAATTTTGGAAATCTTGTCATCAATCATTCTTCACCACATGACCAGCAATCCCCAACAGTGATTTGATATTAATGAAGGTATTCTCACATAATACTTTGATGAAGAGGTCTGCTACTTGTTTTGAATATGTGCAGTAGAGTAGAGCAATGGTACCATCATGCACAATCTCCCTGATATAGTACATATGGATCTCAATGTGCTTGGTTCTTTGTCTTTGAACTGGATCAGTGGAGATTCGAATGGTGCTTTGATTGTCACAATATATGACTATTTAAAACTTTGATTCGAAACCACATTCTCCAAGTATCCCCTGCAATCATAAACATTGAGTAGTTTCCTTTACAACTCCCCTATACTCTGCCTCTGTAGATGAGAGTGCTATGGCACTATGCTTCTTACTTGACCAGCTGATTGGTCCTTCTGCAAGCATAAACACATATCCTGAGGTAGACTTTTGATCTGTGTTGTCACCTGCCCAATCACTGTTAGTAAATCCAACTAGCTCTAAGTCATATTTTGCTTTGTAGAAAATCCCATGTGTCCTTGTTCCCTGAACAAAGTTTAGGATCCTCTTGGTTGCTCTCCAATGGATCTCATGAGGCTGATCCATGTATCTTGAAGACACACTAAATGCATAAGATAATGCAGGTAGAGTATGTGTACGATAAATCAAACACCCAATCAACTGCCTATACAGTGTATTATTTACCATAAGAGAAGAACCTGATTCTTCAAGATTAACTCCTGAAAGGGATGGAGTATTTATTGGCTTGCAATCCTTCATGCTGAACTTGATGAGAAAATCTGAAGCATACTTTGACTAATGAACTTGATTCCATGTTGGGATTAAGCAATTTTGAGACCCAAGAATTGGCCCAACAATCCCAAATATGTCATAGAAAAGGCATGGTTCATTACATCCTTCAAGGAGGTAATCTATTTCTTTGAACTTCCTGTAATCAGAAGGTCATCCACATAGGGAACAATAATCATTAAAGAACCATGAATCAGCTTCAAATATACATTAGGATCAGAATTGAATCGAACAAAACGTAGTGACAGCAGAAATCCATCAATCTTGGCATACCAAGCCCTAGGGGCTTGCTTGAGCCCATACAATGATTTCTTCAACCTACACACTAAAGATGGATTAGATACAAAACCTTCTGGTTTCTGCATGTAAATCTCTTCAGTCATATCTCCATTCAGAAAGGTACAATTTACATCCATGTGATGTACCTCCCACTGCTTCGAAGTTGCAATGGCTAGGGAAAGCCTTATGGAGTCCATCTTTGCCACTGGTGCAAAGGTCTCATTGTAGTCAATACCATGTAGTTGAGAGTATCCCTAGGCTACCAATCTTGCCTTATATTTCAAAGTTGAACCATCAGTAGAAAACTTAGTTTTGAACACCCACTTACACTTCATTAGATTCCTCCCTGGGGGAAGATCAACCAGTTCCCATGTGTTGTTCTTCTGGAGCGAGTTGAATTCTTCTTTCATGGATGTTTTCCATATTGGATCATGTGCTGCATATTCATATGTTTGTGGATCAAAATCTATCATCAAATAACACTTCTCATCAAAGAGAGTATCTTTCACACAAAGGGCACTCTCAAATTGAGAGATCTAGTCCTCCTAGTGTCATTAGGTTTTCCATCTAGTTCCCCAGCCACATGAATGGTCCTTGCTTCCCACTTTGGTATTGTAGGGCTATTAGGATCTGAAATGAATTCATTATTATCAGACATATCAGAATCAGCAAACTCATTAGTCTCTTCACTTACAATCAATGGCTGTGGTGGTGAAGAGGACTCTCCAACTTCAACTGCTGCTAAAGGCTCTTCTTCGAACTGAACACTTCTTTCAGTGAAGGATTTGTTTGTGCTCAAGTTAATCATCTTGTACCCTTTTGAATATTCAGAATACCCAACAAATAGGCACTCTTGGATTTGGGGTTGCAAAGCCTTCCTCTTTTCAGTTGGAATTCTAGCCCAAGCCTTTGAGCCAAAAATCCTGAAATGGGTCACATCTGGCTTATGCCCACTCCAAGAATCGAAAGGATTCATACCATCAAGATGCTTATGTGTCACCCTATTATCGATATAGGATGCACATTTTATATCTTTGTCCCAAAACTTTGGTGGCAAATTTTTATCCTCCATCATACAAGTTTCCATCTCCTTCAGTGATCTGTTCTTCCTCTCAGCAACACCATTTTGTTGTGGTGTGTAAGGTATAGAATGTTTCATATCGATACCTGCATCCTTGAAATATTGGATGAACTCAGACTTGACATACTCACCACCATTGTTAGATCTGAGGATCTTGAGTTTTCTCCCAGACTAGTTTTCAACCAAGGCTCTAAAGACTTTGAAGATGTCAAAAACTTCAGACTTATGCTTTAGGAAGTGAACCCAACAATACCTGGAAAATTCATCTATGAAGGTGAGTGCATATTTTTCTTGATTCATGGACATATGAGGGAATGGACCAGCAATGCCACTGTGGATCAAATCAAGAGGTGTAGAGGTTCTCTCATGCATGACTAGCTCTCTCATACTTGTGCTCTGGGTGTTTTCCTAGGATACAACCTTGACATGCTCCCTTAGAAAACTTGATCTTTGGTAACCCTATGACCATGTCTTTTTCACTCAAATCATAAATATATTTGTATTTAAGATGGCCAAATATTTCATGCCAAAGCTTGCTTGCTTGATTAGCATGAGTAAGAAGAGCACAGGGGTTTGAGTAGGGTAGAAAATGGGAAAACTTGTATACCTTCGAAGTGTGATCAAGAACACATTTTTCTATGACTTTACCACTTGAAATCTCAGTGATTTCAACTTCATTAGGGGAGAATATGACTTTCTTTAGAGACCCAGTATGATTCATATGATACACTAACAAGAGATTAGAGGCAAGACCTGGAACATACAACACATTATTGAACTTACCATGGTCACGATCAATCCTACCCTTTCCCATACTATCATTCAAAGAGTTATCTCCCAAAACTATTGGTGGACCTTACGACATGTCAAGAGAAGAGAAGATCTCTTTTGTCGAAACCATATGTCTGGAAGCTCCAGAATTAATGATGAAACTAGGTGAGATTGAGGTGCCAGCAACCAAGGCATGTACTCTCTCCTTGTCTTATGAATTTGATCCTCCTTCCCTCTTCTTTGAGAAATCAAGATGGGAGATGTTGTTCTTCTATAGGAGTTGGGTCAACATGTCTATCTGATTTTTCATACAAGAGCTCTCAGGATGATAGCCCTTACTATAGTATGCGCACTTGCTCATTTCTCCTTTGTTCTTCTTCTTCGAGCCTAAGGACTCCTCTTGAGACTTTGCCTTGTCTCTCTTTTGCTCAGGTGGCTTTTTAGCTTTTTTATTTCTTTTTAAATCCACCTTAGAATCTCCAGCAACCAATTCTTGTTATTTGGAAGGTTTGATGGTGCCCATCATCACCAATTTATCTTGCTCCTGAGTAAGGGATTCCATGAACTCAACAAGCTTAGGCATCTTACAGGTTCGAGTTGTCAATTTAGTGGCATAGAAGGTCGAAAAAAAAATAGAATAGTCGGGAACAATCTTGAGAGAATGGTCAAAACTAGTTGCTCCTCCTTCTTTTCAATCTCGCATTGTTTTAACTGCAAAACAAGGGCCTTAAACTTGGTAAAATAGAGTTGCAATGATTCGAAGCTACTAGGATTCAAGGAGATCAATTCATTCTTGATTTGATGTCCTCTCATCTCATATTTCTTTCCAAAAATATATTCAAGCTTCTCCCACGCCTCATTAGGAGATGTCAATGAATCAAGATGGAAGAGGAGGTATCTTCAAATACTCAGACACAAAACACCATAGGCCTCATCCCTCCTGTTGTGCCATTTGATTTTCTCTACAACTGCATTGGGATCTTCCTCAGTAGCCATGGTAACCCTGTAGAGACATTTCACTCTCAAAAATATCTACATCTCATCTTTCCATTCAAATAAATTGAATGGAGTCAAGATGATCCTTTGAGATTGGTCCATATCTCAACTCCTGTGCCCTTTAGTCAGCAGAATGCACTCCCACTCAGTGATGTCAAACCTGCAATAACAATTTGGAAGGAGAGAAATAGATCCATAAAGGATCTGGTACAATTTTGAAATTGAACCCAAGAGATGGATCAATTACACTCACAAAATTGCTAATCAAACATGCAAAATTCACACAAAAGGAGACTGAAATTGGAGCATAACTTAATCATGTATTGAATAAGTGTACATTATCCAACGATATTAAGTAATAGGCTACTTAAATATATAATTACATGAGAGATTCAAAATCACCTAGGTTTCTATTCGAATTGGTCAAAAAGCAGGCTTACTAAAACAAGTCAAATCCCCCATAGGTGCAAAAAGGACTTTCCAAATCCATGAAGATCCTCACAAATTAGCTAAATCAAGTGGGAAAGCTAATGTGTGGTGGAAAGAAAACTCATTCATGCTTTTTTATGGAGAAAAGGAAGGAGTATGATGTGGTCAAATAACAAGGCAAGTTCCCCTAGACTAGCTTTTCCTTTATGCCTTAAATCAGATGTAAAGCAAGGAAGCCTTCAGAAAAAGAAGATATGCATTTTAAGGAGTCAGGAATAAAGAATACATGCTAAATATGGTTCCAGGATGATTACAAAGAGCTCCATGACCCAGTTTAGCAAGTATTAACTTCTAGGAACATGTAGAAGTCAACTAGCATAGAGAGGGAATCTAAGATTCTAGGAATAAGACAAAAAAAATTTAGTTAATGTCAAATATGGGTAAGTATGGGTTGATTATTCTAACAATACTAGTGAAACTTGATAATTCCTAATTATGTTCTGGTATGCATAGCATGATTAGGATCTCGTCCTAAAATCTTTGTGAGAGAAACCACTTTAAACTACCAAGTTTACAGATGATTGGATTTGTTTCATCTCTATAACCATTGTTCTTTCAAGGCTTTTCCACTATATGAGGCTTGTCCATTTTTGCATAAAAACATACTGAAGATAGGTGGTTGGATTTAAATATGTTCTAATCCTACAACTCGAGCTTAATACAATAAAAAACACTAGAATTTTGTTTTCCTGAATGTTTTCTATGTCTATATTTTATTTTCTTCATGTATATCATTTTTTCTACTATTTCAGGAAATTGGAATTACAAGTCACTACTATTGAAAAGCTAAATTTTTCATTTTTTTTTTCTTTTTACATGAAGGGATGATGATTTTGACTTGGACCTAGATGGCATACTGGTTATGGAAGCTATTTGGATCTCTATCTAGGTATGATATATTAATTTTTGGCATGCATATAGAAAAATATCTTCATAGGTGCTCTAAATGAAGCAATTATATCTTTTTAGGCAAAAAAACGTACATATTACAAAGATATCAGTGGAATGAGGTGATAGTGGGCACTATCACCTCCAAAAGTTGCAAGATCGGGGTAGGTGAGAAACGCAACCAAGATTATACTTGATTAAGTGACCCCTTCTTTTATTTGAGTTGTAGATGGAAAGTTTTGTATGATATAGGAAACCCATTTTAGGTGACACTATTCCATAAACTTATATTGTGAACTAAGAGATATCAACGAATGGTAATTGTATGGAGCATAGTAAACATATAATATTGGGATTCACACATTATTTTAATGCTTATATACATGAATGATTCTAGAGGTATGTTTCCATTTATATCTATTATGTTTTGGTCTCTTTTACAATCTGCATGCTTTAAATAGGTCATGGAGTTGTGATTTATGGTTTTACTATTGAGGATTAGAATTTTATAGGAATGGGTGCAATCCTTCTTGATGGATTTGTCCTGGGAAAGAATGATATGGTTGTAGTTGGATCACTTGTGAAACAAAATGATAGAATACCCTCTGGAGAGATAACATATTTACTTCTACATCATAGGATGAAAGATACATTGAATTGGTATAACTTATGGTATTATTGCACTAATGTTTTTATTCTAGGAGGTTACTGTAATTGTAAAAAGACTCAAATTGGCCTTGTACCCCGACCTAATGTAAAATTTTCGGAGGGATTCATATCCAGTTTCAAATTGTGCTAATGGAAAGTTTGTGTTTAATACATTTTATTTGGACTAAAGAATGGTTGGGGACTTTACATGCCAAAAACAAGGATGATTGGGAACGAAAGTCAAAGCATTTATGGCTTCTTTGTCATTTCACCTATTATTCATTTATTGGCCAATAACATAATTAGTCAATAGTAAAGTTTTTTGGCTCATAATTACAAATTAACCATGACTTATGCTTGCCATCATAATTGCCTAATTATCTCATAAAGTAGATTATGTGGTCAATACACAATAAATCAAGGGCATGATTTAAGGCTATAACAAATTACTAGATATCATGAGGAAATAATTCCTATTTGCATAGGATATTTGGGATTTTTTGCTAACAACAAAAAGGACAAAGTGGAAATTTTTTTTGGTAATAAGAGGAACCTTTTCTATTACTGTTGAAACTAAAGTCTTCTATTTACAAGCTCCTTACTCCTAAAACATGGAGTTAGGGAATGGTCCTGCAACTAGAAGAGAAAAAAAACAAAATGGACCAAATAGTGTGATGCAAAATCATGAGAGCTACCCATCCTCTAAAATGAAGCACCCTTACATGAATACAAGTCAAAAACAGTGAATTAAAAGAAGACATAAATACAAACAGAGAGATAAACACCGGTAGACATAACAAGACCCGATGCGAGAAGAAGGCTAAGGACGCATGGTGGATTTTTCCTCATCTATGTAAGCATTGATGGTTTCCCCAACCACATTACTGGATTTTTCATCCTCGACGTTTATGTGGTCGTGCTGAAAAGGAGGCTCAGCTAAATGCAACATACTTCTCATATGAACCAGGTTGCTTTCAGCATCCTCCTTGAAAGTGCCAACAGTTATTCTTACCAATTCTACAAAGCTCTATCCCCCATTCATAGAGCATGAGAGAATAAATTTGAGGCTCCAATAATTAGGCATGACCACCTCACGCCCAAGATTCATCCTGAACTCCCCATAGATCTACGTCTCCATCGCAGCAGTCGAATGTTGGATGTGCTCTGGCATCTCTTTGTTGAATAAGGTTTTCCATTCCTCTTCTTCATTACCATCGCCCTGAGCAGCCATGCTGAACAAATAAGCTGAAACTATGGTGGAATGGAGCATCTAGCATGAGCACTTCCTTGCTCTGCCTTTCATGAGAGTACTCACCCAAGATTTACTCAAGTCTACATGGTAGTTCTTCTCCCAAATAGTATACAAAATGTTGAGTGCTATGTGTTCCCTCTGCTCCTTGCTTAAATAGTTACTCGTCTGCCAACATAGTACTGATCCAATGTAGAACCACATACACATAGACATGGATGAGGGATGGCTTGAGGTTTTTTCCTGAACATAAATAAAATTCGAAGATCCGTTAGGATCCATTGCATAATGGAGGATCGGATGACCATGATAATCCCCATGTAGGACCGTATGAACCTTATGGTCTCTGTGGGTTTTATCGTTGTTACAATCCTTGCGTATATCCCCAACAATATTAAGCATGCAAGAGGTCATGAAATGGGTAGACATATATCCCCTCATGCACCTTCCCATCCTCATGTTGACCCGCCATCACCTAAAAGTTTGAATATTATGTTGAAGAGGACAAATAAAAACACCATTTTTTTTTATAAATTTAAATGGGGTCATTGGTTTTTCGACATTTTCGGAGTGCAATTTGTTGTTGGATATCCATCCAATCTGACGACTATGCTACACTACCAATGCATTAGTCGTCGGTTATCCAACTAACAGGAAGTAAGAGTCGCCAGTTTTACAACATTTTCAGAGCAGTATTTGTCGTCAGATATCCATCAAATCCGACGACTATGCTACACTATCGGCGCCTTAAGTTCATCGGTGACCCGATAGGTATTAAGGAGGTTCATCAGATTCCATAGAAGAGTGACTCATTGCATATTTGACACATATGAAGGATAGGTCGTCGATTGTTCGATGGATTTGGAGTTGCATTTGACGTTGGTTTTTCGACAACTAGGTGTTGAAAATCTAGCGATTGTATTTCTTTGGTGAATTTGACATGAAATTCCACCGATGTTTTAAAGGAAAGAAAGTTGTTGAATTGTCGACATCAATAGGTCAAAAATTTGGCATTTAAGTCATTGGAATTTGTGGTCAAATTCACTTGTGATTTGTTTTATGATATTGTTTTTTAAATATCTAATATTTCTGTTGAATAGATTTTTATGTAATGTTAAGTAAAGTTAAATTTAGAAAGTGATTTTATACAAGATGGTTAATTAAGGTAGAGGAAATTTAGCACAATGGATAAGAAATATTTCACTAGGACTTAACTTTTTGTCAATGGATTGTTCAATTTGTTTAAATATGTTTAAGAAAAATTAATACATTTTCCCATGAATCAACACTATTTATTTGTTGTAGTTTGTTCTTATCGAGAATCAAGTGTTTCTTAACATCTTATCTAAATAAATAAATTAAAATGAAATTTACAGAAGTCCATCCACGAAAGGATTTCAATTTTACATTTTTATAGAATTTAATTTATTAAGATTATAGAAAACATGATCTCTATGTGGCTATATTTGTATTTACATGATATAAAATTGGTAGATCAAAAAGTTCTGGTGTGGAACATCTGCAAATTCTCTTATTTTCTAAGCATTGCATTGATTATTGTACTATTGGTCTTTTACATTCTTTGTTGCATTGATCACATTTTCCCTTCTCCATTACTATTTTGTTGGTTCTTCCACTATCCAACTATACAAATTGATCAGTTACCCCTACAATCCCGATGGATCATTATTAGCATTATGCTATTATTTTATTTAGCTTCTTGTTTGATAATACTAAGATGCACTAGGGCTCTTGTTTTTTACAACTTGATAATATGATATAAAGAGGGTTTTAAAAATGGGTTGATAAAATTGGATACCTACAATATCTAATAAAAATAGAGGTTTTTTTAATCAGGATGGTATATTGGGAGGGGGGTTCAACAATACAATTTTAAGAGGCATTTTTCAATATTTAGTGAAATTAGGGATATTATTTAATATCCTACGAACGAAAGTGCTATGGAACAAGTTCATTGAGTGAACCCCCTATGTGCATACAATGACATATACATCATATATGCATAATCATAATCATAAAAAGAGACTTATAAAACACATAAAAATACAAAAAATGTGCTTCCACGTGAATCCATATCATAATATCATAATTACTTTGGTCTCTCCAAACAAGTACAGAAAGAGAATCCCCATAGGATTTCTCATCCGATAATATATATAATACAAAAATTACACATGCTCAAATGCATTAGGGGGAATCACCACATGTTGTTAATATGAGTCTACATTATTTGACTTTGTATCTTCCTTAGTATCATCCTAATCTGACTTTGACTTTGTCCATAGCTACCTCACACCATTCTATATTATATTCCAACATTAATATCCGCATACCTTAGGTCCTTAAAAATATATTTACAACATTACTTACCTAGCCATAAGCTAGTAGGACCCTAGAATTGAGATCCCTGGTAGAAATCCAAACAAGCATATTTGTACATAATATCAATAATAATTAATTTTTATTAAAAAAAGGTAATGGATTATTAATATGTCAACTAGAGCATTGAACCTTTTGATTAAATTTTGTGTGCACTGTAATTTTTTGTAGATATTTCGAGGTGATAATGACTTGTGAAAATAAATTAATGGGACTCAGTAATAAAGTGGACTAACTCAACATTGGAAGTAAATATTTATATTGATCTACCCATTTTCTCTAAATTCCAATGATTTAGGTCATTCTAAAATGGACCAAACCAAATGGGTAAAGTTCTATAGTGAAAGTTCTTATTTTAAATATTTATTATTATTACTACCCTATTATTCCCCATTTTCTCTAAATTCCAATGATTTAGGTCATTTTAAAATGGACCAAACCAAATGGGTAAAGTTCTATAGTCAAAGTTCCTATTTTAAATTTTTATTATTATTACTACCTTATTATTCAACCCTCATAACCCTCATGAAATTAAGGGTGATACAATAAGCCATATATAAAACTAGATCTCAACACCCTAATGACCCCAACCACTCCCCCAATACCGTTATACTATAACCCCATGATGTATTATAGTCCCATGGTGTCTTATAGTTAAAGTTATTAATGTTACCACTCCCCAATACGTTTATACTACAACCACATGTCTTATAGTCAAAGTTCTTATTTTATCAAATTAATTTGTGAAAAAAAACTTAAATTTTTTTGAATGGTCATTTGTTTATTGATAAAGAATTCTAAATAAAATAAAATTCCGTATTAATGGAGTGATGCATGTAAAATAAGCATGGACAAGTCAAATTTATATTAAATGCATAAGTATACTTAATAATAAGGTTATCAATTACCACTAACCTAAACATGTTCCTATTTTAAGGTGGAAAAAAAACTATATTCCTATTTCTTCGGTATGAATTTAGGTTACATGTCTTGTGATATAGGCATTATATATTTAACCACATTTCATTTTTTAACCAACGTGGGTGAATCTTACGTTTGCACCTTTTTTAATTAAGTTATGTATAAGGCTTTCAGAGCTCTGTGTAAATCTTTCGGTTACAGTAGACAAGGAAATAAGCGTGTTTGAACTGACCTAATGGAGGTTCTTCTGAATGATCTTGTTGCAAGTGCTTGTTGGGGGTGCCCTACAAATCACACGATAACCTGAAAGATGTGTGCAGAGACTGGGAGGCTATAGTGAGTAAACCTAAGTTCTGTGTGGATAGAAAGATATCTAGAGCGAGCAAGCATCTTATATGTATAAAGGATCAAATGGTCGTTAGTCCCTTCTATGCAATAATGGCTTATGACCCTGTGAATGGAACATGGGAAACATGATCTCCCATTGATGATCTCAAGTGTCCTGAAATACCATTATGCGATAAGAAATGGAGGAGGAGCAGAATAGAAACATAAACAACAAATGATTCCGATTAAGGAGCTTCCTCTCAGGTCTTACATACATTACATCAAACACCAGCTTTATACCAAGTCTATGGAGTTCGAAGGCCTTTCGCGATGCTTCTAGAGGCTTCGAGGTGTTTTTATCTTCATCTACTGCATTTACATTTTCAATTCTTACATTTAATGTGGATGGGTGAGGGTTAGAATTATCTTCCAACACTCCCTTTTAATTCGAGCTATCATTATACAAATAATTACATTCAAAAACATGAGAAACTTGCAAACATATCACATGTCCATAAAGAGATTGATATGGAGATATCAGAAAGCAATTTTTTTTCAACAAAAAAATGAACATTTAACTTCTCCCTTGTGGCTTCGGTTGGCTGCACACTTGCATATGCATGCATGCTTGGCTACTCTATGCTTGGGATTCCGTAGCTTCCTCTTTCACAGTGGGAAACTAGATATGCATCAATATTCAACAATTTCTGTGCAATTTCTCCTCCTTTTTCAAAGGGTGCAAGCAGGTTCCTACACATTATTCCATGCTAGACAACGGCTAGCAGCAAACTTTCACTATTTGTGGGTTTTCCTCTTACCCAGAACTCAGAACGTTAAAGTTCCACCTGGGTGATTTCTTCATAGCTGCTGCTCTCCATGCACTCTATCCTCATGTTATCCATTGGTATCTCCTCAACACTGTCCACAAACAGAATCCCATCTCCAGGTTGTTTTTGTTGTTCTCCTTTTCACGAATTCACAAATCTCTGGGTTGTTGCTGTTGTTCTCTTTTCACAAATTCACAAATCTCCAGGTTGTTGGTGTTGTTCTTCTTTTCACAGATTCACAAAAACGATGATACCACAGTCTACCCTCAAGTCCTCTTTAGCATATCTGCAATCCTTCTCTTGTTGTAGTCTTCAACAACAACAAGCTTCATGCCTTCACAGATGATGAGCCTGCAAAACAACTCGAGCTTTAACTTCTTGATAGAAGATGAACCTACAAAACGACTCAAGATTTAACTCTTTGATTGATGTTGAGCCTGCAAAACGAATCTATATTTAACTCTTTTTGTGCTCCTCTGGATCCACATTCACGCTGAGCCTACAAAACCACTCAAACTTTAGAATGAAACCCCTCATTATGAGGTTACAAACTCGATTTTTTGAAAATCGAAAAAAAAAAACAGGAAGGGGAGACACATGGCTCAACCGCACTGAATAGAACTATTGTTATGACAGTCTATAAAGAGGAGGATGGGGTTTAAATTCTGCAGCAACTCAACCTGGGATTTGAATCAAAGGCAGATTCACCTTTTAGTTTGCAACTAGAGCATTCGACTCAAGCAGAGATAATAAGGGGACTTCCAAAGCTGATAACTAGCGCTCAAACAAGTCAACATACGTATCTACAGGTACGGGTGGGTTCTCATCCTATTAAGGTCACGACTTAACTCAAAGGGCTCAACCGAGGCCAGAGAGAACAAAATAGTAGCAGGGAGTTTCTCAAATGATGGCTCTTCTATTCAGAGATCTCAAACAATGCAGATAAGGATAAGCTTTTGGATTTGGCCTCACTCAGCCAACATACACACCCAACACAAGGAATCATACCCTTATCTATTGTACAGTCCCTCAGGCTATGCATTCCCTTCAAGTGCTATTCAGGATGTGTAGTAAGGAATAATCAGCCCTCAAGATCTCTCAGTGAGGTTCCTCATGCACTAGATTTATCAAGAAACTTATCTCTTCCACTCCTAACTAGATTCAGACCAAATCAAGGAGCATAACAACTCAGACCAAAGCACAAATGCATACACTACAATTACACAATTTCTAGGTTGAGGAAAATAGTTTGGCAACAAAATGAATTTCTAAGGTGGGTGAAAACAACCCACTAATAGCAAATCGTATCCCAAGGACATTTTGGCCCTAACTTGGCCAAAAACGAACTCAACCACACCCAAGAGAACGTGGTCTCTCCTCCAAATCGTTGGGCAATTTAAAAACGATTTTTATCTTGGCAATCAGTGGGGAAAATGCAACAAAAACGTTGGGGAAAGAAACCCAACCACATATCATTACAAAAACGAATCCACATCCCAGGAGAATGAAGAAATGACTGCCCACGTGAGGGAAAAACACACACACAACAACCCAAAAACGAATTTCACACACAGAAAATTCCCAGCCGCTTGAGAGAGCCCCAACGTGGGTGAATGATGATGATGAAAATGCCCAGGAGCTTTAAAAATCATGAATCTAGCTTCTTGGCCACTCAGCAAGGTAAAATCGGTTGCCAGCCATTGAAGAATCCACGAAAATGCAGGAAAAATGTAAATCTTCCTTGCCCACTTATTGAACAATACCAAAACAAATTTATGGGCATGCAAAAATGAGGAAAATGACTCTCAACGTGAAGGATGAACACATAGGGAGCTTCAGCTGCATGAAGGAAGCCCATGTGAAGGAGAATGGGTGAGGAAAATGGAAGTAACGGGTGAGTAATGGCTTGAGCATGCCTTCCCAAGCATTTACTTGCCCCACAAGTCAAAAAAACGTTATCCAAAATCTAATGACTTCTTCAATTCGAATTTCTGACGTCCATACTCTTCCCCATCCCCATGCATTAACTAACTCAACCAATTTTGGAAGAATTAAATGATTGGGTGAATGAGACAAGAAAGGTAGTTGAATGTTTCATGGGTTCTCCCTTTGACATTTGGATTTTCCCCATTGGCCCCAAAGGTTAAATATTTCCCCCTCCTTATCCTTAGGAAATCATGCCCCCATCTCTTTTAATGTTGCATAGACATAGCTCGTTGTGGGTATTTTAATTAAAATGCATATTTACATGATGCCAAAAATTATAATGTGTCGGATATCACGATATACCATCAGCAACGATTTTAATCACTGGAACATAAAACATTAAATTGATGATGGGGCTTTTTTCTTTAGCTCCACACCATGATTAATTACAATATATACATCATGTACATTTTTAATGCAAATGGGGTCAAAACCGGAGTGTTACATTTCCATGGGGCAAAGTATTATACTTCAGCTTGTGCGTTTTTTTCATATGTGGATCCTTGAACCACATAATTCAAAGATTAGATTAACAGAATGTGGCACATCCTTAACCATTACACTATGGTGGCTTACCTATAGTCCCAAGTTATCATAGTAATGTGAGGGGTTGATACCATTGTTATACTATTATTTGAACCTATCCTAGCATTACTTAAATATGGAATTCAATTTTCTTGAAGTATTTTGTTGTTGATGTTGTAATTGTTAGTAATTAACTCTTCAAAGTTTGTTGAGTTTTAACCACTCTACCCACAAGAACAACCTTGAGGCCTAATGCAGATTGTTGGATTCCTTAGCATAGCTTAGTGACAGCATCCTACAATTTCTAAGTAATTTCAATTTCCCTCCTTAGTAGCATTTGTGTCCTTTTGTCGATGTGTCCCTTTAGTACCCTATATAGGAGCATCATTTTTATAATATGTCCAAGCAAAAGACTTATTACCATTTCGTAAATCTATTGTGAACCTTGTTGTTCACTTTTTAACTGTTTTTAGAGGGGAAAAGTTTATTTTGTGGTTGTTACTGTTAATGATGAGCAGACTGATGTTAGTTGAGGTTTTCCATAGTTGGTCTAAGTTCTAATATATCCTGTAAGTTACCACCACGACCTTCTACAGAGGCTTCCAGGTTTGATGTTGTTGACTTGAGGTCTATTATTACCTGAAGGTGACCACCACTGCATTGTTTAAGGGTTGTTATGGTTTCCACTTCTATTTGGATTGTGTTTTGAGGATTCTCTTGTTTAAATAGGAATTCTATGAGTTATACTTCTCCCTTTTATTGTCTTGGTTAAATTTCTAAGGTTGATCTTGGTTGTTGTACCTATTCGTGTACCTTTCTAAGCCCATCCTACAGTAAGCTATATGTTTAGTTTCAATTTGAGAGTTTAATTGTGCAAGATGTTCATAATTGTTGTTGCCAATAGATTTTTATCCAACAATTAAAACTAGAACAACGTATTAACATGGAAAACATATACATGCAACCCTTTGCATGGATTCATGTGGAACAATTCTCAATTTTTAGTTTTCCTCTATATCATAAATCATAATAAATTCTTGGAGTTAAAGAGAAAGTTGGAATTCGAAGAATTGATGTACAACATGGCAGGTATGGGTGGTGATATGACATAATTTATTATCCCTTAATAGCTAATATAGGTAAAAATTGACAAGGTGTAAGAAAAGCTAGCAAATCCAAGCTAGCAATAAAACCTTGACTGCAATTTATGGAGGGCAGATAAGAGAAAATATCATACACACAAAGCATTATATATTACGTATGGATTAACTGAAAGCAGTTGTAAGTTTATTGGGAACTGATAACAGACCCTAAGTAGCCCACTACATGAAGAAATAATCATTTAAGAGTGGCTTAAATGTTGTATAAATGGAATTGAAAAGTGTTGAAGATGGGTATTGATTGAATGCATTTATGAAGGTGCATAAATGTAGGAGCGAGTAGTAAAAGAAAGAGGGTATTTGAAGTCACTGCTTACCTACGATATCTCTTACAATCTTACCACATTCATTCCTCTTACATACTCTCAATGCTTTCAATTAATACCCTAACCAATGCAAATACCATACGTTTGTTCACCAACAACTTCTCATTTTGTTTCCACCACTTGGGACCTATGGAACATTATGAAGTAATTGTATAAGATATTTAGTATGCATAGAAACTTCCAAGGGTTTTAGTATTGGATTCCAGGTTTAAGAGAGATTATCCGCTATTCTATGACATTCAGTACAAATGTCTCTCCTGGAGTTATTATATATCTCAAACTTTCACCAACATTTCTCTATATAATATGAGAGTCTTTCATAATTATCACATGATTTTGTAGCTTATATCGATTTCGATTTACTCTCCCTGGCCTATAGTCATTTTCCTTTAAACCCTAGTCGACCCCTTGAAACCCTATATTTTTTCAAGGTTAAATACTAGAATCTTGTAATATCTAAGAAGATGTTTGGAGACGTATCTAAGAAGAGAATATGGAGTTGGAATTCAAGCAATTCTAAACATGGAGATGATATTGGTATTTGCTTTCATGCTTGTTTATCGCTTAAAATAAT
Source organism: Pseudotsuga menziesii (assembly GCA_001517045.1). Classification (NCBI taxonomy): domain Eukaryota; kingdom Viridiplantae; phylum Streptophyta; class Pinopsida; order Pinales; family Pinaceae; genus Pseudotsuga; species Pseudotsuga menziesii. The sequence continues at coordinate 69,139 of LPNX011136121.1, read as the reverse complement.
AATAATAAAATTTCCCAAAAACACATTTAGTTTGTTGGGATGAGAAATGATATATTTATCTTTTGTTCAAACCTTTTGATTTGGGGTCTAACGATTTCAGTATGCATTTTCTGTAGCATGTTAAGTTTTGGTATTGCTTAGCATATTTTTCAATTTTTTATTGATAAAGATCAAATTGTTGCAAATCTGATGAAGAATGGACCCCTTTCAGGTACTTCATAATATGTGTCTATTTGATTGTTATTGTCTTATAACATTAGCACGCTTCTATTACATAAAAACCTATTCAATTTAGCGAGGAATGATTTCTATCTGTAGATGATATCGAAAAATAGTACATTGACATCAAGCGAAATTTGCATATTTTTTTCTGATCCTAAGAGATTAAATTTTGATTGCTTTATAAGTTTTAGCTTGGCATGATGATTTGTAAGTCACAACTAGAAGTTCGTGTGTAATGGTGCGTTCAATTCTTTAATTGATCATCATTTTCGAAGAATAGAAAACTCATATAATCATTTTTGTCAAAATGAACATGCAATACCCAGGCAGAGAATTAAGATCTATCTTAGTGAATATAAACAAGACAATGATGTCTTGGGAACTATTCATACGAATAGGTTGTAAATCCTTGATACTAAATGTTCACTCCTACAACACATTTTGAATAAGTAATATTTCTGAATAAGTATCTAGCATTTTCCAAATTAAATTAAAATTTTGAACTCTAAAGAATATTTGTTATTTAGTTAGTTCATGGTACTTTTGTGTAGATGCATGTGTTTATTATAGTTCAGTTGTAGTAGTTTGTTTTTTTTTTCAGTTTGTGGGACCATGTTTTAGAATTCACATTCAATAGCATGCCTATATTGAGCTTGTATTTGCATAGATTTGTCTCTGCTAATGGGTTTATGTTAACTCATTTTTTCATTGTGAGAGTAATTACTCAGTTTTTTGTAAAATCAAATTATTTAATTCCAAGAACATACTATGTTAAAGCATTTTGTATTGCATTTCATCTTTTGATGTTTGATTGCAATTCTAATAGGATTTTTTTCTTTGCATGTATCAAAGAACAACTACAATTTCTTCACGTTAAGATGTTAATCTTATTAAAGACCATGATTGTTATATTCACATAAATGAAATGTATTTTCTCATATGTGTTTGATCTGATCATTATGTGTTTCTTGTGAAGTCATTCCAATCAACTATGCACATCTATTTGCAAGTCAGATGCAACAATTTCTCAAAGCAGGGAATTCAGAAACAACTTTACAATCTGGAAAAGGGAAAGGATCAGTGCCATTTCGAAGGATGAGGATACAATGTTTATGTACCTAAACTCCCTATATTGAACTGAAAGGTTTGCAACGCCATATTTTTATGTTTAATCCTACACGGGATTATTATTGTTCGTGTTGTACTTTGATTCATATCAAATATGTTCTTCCTTTTTATAGTTGTTACTACATCAATTATAACAACAAATTGGAGTCTTGATTTTTATGAGATTAGTTTATGCCATGCCAAGCCAAACTATGATGTGATGTTTATTGCAAATCCCAGTTGGCATTGCTCTCTTTTGTTAAAATCAAAGAGACATGTCTCAGAAATATGATATGACATCCCATGCCAAACTGTAATGTGTTGTTAAGTGTAAATCCCAGTTGGAATAGCTCTCTTTTTTAAAAGCAAAGAGACATGCCTTGTATATGCTATGATATCTCATACTTGTTATTTTGTAAAAGTATTAATTTCAATAAACTTGTTATATATTGCGATTTGGACTATTCTCTATCTTTTGAGAAATTGCAATGTTCCATTTATCAATATACTATTGTTTGAATAAAATAGTTATAAAGGTATTTTTTATAATAATTATATAAAAATGTGATTATTAGCTATGAACTTGGGGGCTATGTTTCCTCTTTCGTTTTGAAAAACTATGGTGTAGGTTTTAGATGTAGCTTACAAAATGCCATAACGTTGCTCCCTTCCCATTTCAAGTTGATTGCTTATCTTTCTACAAGTCGTTGTCTAGTTTTATAACCAATCCTTCATATATAAGTATAGATTAATACTTGTTCCTTCAATACCAGTTATAAATAAATCTTCTACCTATAAATTTAATGTTTAGAGTGTTTTCACATTTGTAATCTTTCAAGCCTTTTACCCACCTAGATTTTTTTTAGTTTCTATGAATCTTCTTTTCATGTCAAAGTTTCTTGACTAGTCTTCTTGCATATGGTCATGCTTGTTTCTCACTTTCCAAGGTTAAATGCTTTTGCGAAGGTTACTTATAATTGAAAATTATCAGTGAATGGAGGTCTTTGTGTAATTTTGTTTTACCTTGGTGTGTGTGTTATGATTGGTATAGTATATATCCATGTGCACCTGCGTTATTGAGTTGTGCACACTACCACACATCTGAAGACGATAATATTGTGAGCATTGAGCCAAGTACTAGAGTTGGTATTGACCATGGTTGCAACAATCCACACATTACATTACAATATGACACCTTCGGGTGGGCAGTCCACTATGGAGCCTTGATGCATACATTACATTATGTTTCATTGAGTTCATAGTCATATTTAAAGGCATCAAAGGTCTTTTCTAATTGGTTTCCCTCATGCTTCAATAAATATGATGTGCACTTTTATTGATGTGCAATGGTATATTGTATAGTTACAAGTATTGATGCATAGAACAATATAGTAGTGTCTGCAAGTTATCATCTTTCATAAAATTGATGGGTGAAAAAGTGGCAATGTGAAGCCCAAGCATATGCTCATCTAATAATGCATATGTGCTCTAAAAAGGAATAACAATTTCTAAAGGGATAAAGTTTTATCAATTTTAAAAATTTGCAAACCACTACAAAAGTGAACTCACGTTGTCTTTGAGTCAAATGTAAACCATTTATGCATTTTAAAGGGATGCCTTCTACGAACTAAATGACATTAAAAATGTGTGATGTGAACTACATTTTTGGGAAATGATTGACTGATTATATAATGCACAACACTGCATCTCGCAATGATTGGCCAATAGAAATGTCTTTGAAATGCAATATAATATGAAGCGTGTGTTGTTTGAAATACTCTTGGCTTATTGGAACACAAGAGTATGTGCATGTAATAATGCACATGTGTTTTAAAACAGAATATCAATTTCTAAAGGAATAAAGTTTTATCAATTTCTAAAATTTGCAAACCATTATAAAAGTGCACTGATGTTGTCTTTGAGTAAAATGTAAACCATTTATGCACATTAAAGGGATGCCTTCCAAGAACTAAATGACATTCAGAAGGGCTGATACAACCTACACTTTTGAGAAATTATTGATTGATAAGATAATGCACAACATTGCTTCTTGCCATGGTTGGCCAATACAAATGTCTTTTAAATGTAATATAATATGAAGATTGTGTTGTTTGAAGTACTCTTTGCTTATTGTAACACATGAGTATGCTCATGTGTTCGAAAACAAAATATCAATTGCTAAAGGAATAAAGTTTTTAAGTTGTCTTTGAGTATAATGTAAACCATTTATGCACTTTAAAGGGATACCTTCCAAGAACTAAATGACATTAAAAAGGGTAATACAACCTACATTTTTGAGAAATGATTGAATGATTAGATAATGCACAACATTGGATCTTGCAATGGTTGGCCAATACAAATGTCTTCGAAATGCAATATAACATGAAGAGTGTGTCGTTTGTAGTACTTTTGGCTTATTGGAACATATGAGTTAACTTATATAAAAAACCATTTTTCAAATGGTAGTCTAAAAATGTTTTTGACTCATGAAATTGGGTTGGTGTACAGCAAAGGTTAAAAGTGCATGTCTATATCAAAATTTAGTGAGCACTAGGAAATAAATGTTAGTACTTAACAACCATTAGTACGAACAAGAATAAGTTAACATAAAGGTCCAAATTTTTAGAACCCTAAATGTATGGTGCACACTATGAAAAGTGATGTATTAACACAAGCATAACGAATAGATTTGGGGCAATGAACCTGGTGATAATTTTCCAATGTTATGTGAGAGCTCATTGTTATGTGGATTGATTTCCTTGGTGACATTTTGTGGCATGATTTCTTTCTCTTAGAGATGTTACGAGAGAAATGTAGGAATTTATCATTAAAGTGGGGCAATGGTTATTGAATGACAACCAATTGTTGTGTTTGTTATGATGTTCATAAATTATGTGCATGGTGAGATTGATGTTATCAGTGAGATACGATCGTTGAGTAAGGTCGGGGTTTCTTTCTAGATTACAAAAGGCCCACCCTAATAATCAAGCAAATGACAAATTTGAGTAAAATCAAACTCAATCGTAATGACACTTTAGATATGATAATTTTTATTCTATTTAGGGGCCATGTTGCTTGGAACTTAATAAAAAAGGGTGGCTAGAACACAAGGAGGAAATGATGAATTTTTCCGCCCATTGTGAAGAGGACTTTGAAAAAAAGATAAAATTAGAGCTCCTAATCAACCTTTCTACAAAAATGGCACCCATGCTTCAAGAGATTGAAGTGATAAGATGGTGGACACCAACCAAACTCCCTTAGACATATGACCATGCAAACAAAATCTTTTTTTGGTGGGATATTTTTGGACATATTGAAGCCCTAAAATCCATCTTGATAGCTAGATTGAATTGCATAATTGTTTTTCAATCAAGAATCAAGTTTTAGCAACATTACACATATGTTGACTTTTACGTACTAAATTCATAGAAAATTTCTTAAAAACACTATTAGAATATATTCAAACTTTGTTATATTAATCAAGTATTGTTGCAGGTGTTTTAAATTGTTTTATTATACTAGGAGAACATAAATTTATTGTTAAATGAGTGGATGTAGCTACCAAGGGTCTCTAGGATGTGATAGATCAACACCCAAGGTGGATACTATCCTCAAAAAATGTTTTGTATACCTACAATGGCCATTGCAGTGCCTCCCACTAGATTGCTCACTCACTTAACCAGTTTTTAGTGATTTCCCATTTCTTATCTAACCCACAACTCTCTACTATATATGTATTTCAACAAAAGTCAAAGTATCTCTACATTTACATTAATATTTAGAATAATATAATATTGTACTATATATTTTAGAGGAGGGCCATCTATATGGATATATTACAACTACACACTTACCTATTAACAATGAATCATTGAGCCTTTAAGTCAAAATGAGATATAATGTATTCATAAGGTGGGGGGTTTGGAGGAGAAAGAGAGTCTTTTCTATTGTAAGGAATTCTACATATGATGGTTAAGCAAAGGGGATAATACAAATTTATTTTTCCAAACAAACATGAAAAATTATAATTGTAATAGAACTCCCTTCCTTGAATCAAGATCAAACCAAGAGATTGCAAATGAGTTAACATCATACTTCACAATAACTTTGATTGTACCACCCTTAGACTAATTAAAAGAAACAACAAAGCTAGCTCTTCATGGCATTTGATTAACTACTTTTTTTCATTGCATTGCAACTATTTTACTTCTAAATTTTCCCATTCCGCGTTGATTTGCACCTTCTGCTGCAACTGTCAGTTTTATTTTATTGCAATGAGACAGAGGCATGATTTCTCACTTTTCCCTTTGACACTCATTTGCACCTTTTGAAGCAACTGCTAGTTTATTTTATTGCAATGAGACATAGGCTTGATTTCAAACACAATATCTATATTGTCATTTCTAATACATACAAAATTGGGGCCGAGAAAATTTTCCAGTTCCTTTTTGCCTCCCCTGACCATAACATCCTTCAGGGTTCCCGGGTTCTATAGTGCATGTCCAAGCATTTCAACATCGATAATCACCCATGAAATTATAGAATTTTTTATGGCTGCCATGGCTATTGAAACCAATGATTGAAGGGTAATTTTTAGAAGATAGGGATATATTAAAGTTAAGGTTTGTATGAAAGGAGGGTATGCAATGAAAATGTGGATATGAAGGTAAGATGAGTGCTTGAGCCATATGTTTATGATGAGAGTGTTGAAACTGTGACCTCTAAAATCCTTCAAAGTTGTGGTGGGTGTATTGGGATGAATTGTTGAAAATTTGAATTTTTTTTTGATGTCTATACAAGGAGTTACTGTAAGTATGTTTTTCATGAATTTTTAAGTATTTTAGTCATATTGGCATTTACTGTCTCGCTAAATTAACAAATTTATGCAATATTCCAAACTGTTGGGCTCATTCATGATTGTCGAAATGAAAACAAATATGCAAACTCTTAGGATAATGCCAATATCAGTGTTTGTAAAGGTCAATAGTTGGATGTTACTGGCTTCCGGTCGGTGAATGTCATTTGATCTCTATCAACGTTCACATCGACGAGTTATGCAATGTACTAATCTTATCCTCCAACCACTAGTGGTTGGAACATAAACCATTAAGCCAAAAAGCATACTGTAAACCATGGTTGGAACATAACCCATTAAGCCAAAAAACATGTTGTAAACCATTGAATCCAGACTTGAGATTACAAAATCTAAGCTAGCCAGTGGTTGACCAAATTCCTCAACCATGGTCAACAATATTGAAAGGCCTTGCTTAGAGCAGAATGATAGTGATGAGCATATGAAAGTTGAAGATGTTGACATCTTTCTCAATCTTACAAAAGAATAATATAATGTATTGGTAGATTGGGAGAACAACTTTATGATGACAATCCAGAGTTTTGCTATGGATGCTCCTCGATATTATTAAAAAAACATTGCATTGTCTTTTCCAAAAATCTCAATTTTCACCTTACTTGACAACTTTGCTCTAAAAGATGACGTAGCCAAACTTACAGCCACAACAAAATGCAAAAGAGGGTGGGCTCCTTCTGGCAAACTTCTAACATCAAGTCACGAAAGTGGGCTCCTTCTAATACACTCAATTTAACGCAAGATATAAATCTCTAAAAAAAATTATTTTATTTTTATTTTTTACAATCTCATCGTGAAAAAGAATAACAAAAATTGTCTTTTAGCAAATTTTAGAATATTCTTTAAAATATTTAGTAATTATTTTGCTCAACTCTAACAGAATGAAACTCCAAAAACATTAACATTATGATTTACAAGTGTAAATACCACCATAGTACGAGTTTACCAATAAATAAGATGATTATCACAGATCTAAAAATCTTGTACATGATAAAAGTAAGTACATATATCTCAACGGTGATGAAAAACCTATATTTTCCAGATAAGTTTTTCTTTCGTTTATAAATGGTGATGAAGTTAAAGGTTCTACTTGAATCAGTTTGATCTAAAATAGAAATGATGATGAAGTTAAAGTTGCTATTTAAATTTGCTTATTGTATAACACAGATTGACATTTGTTTTCATGTGGTGCTGTGGTGTAGTCGGTTATCACGTCAGTCTTACACACTGAAGGTCCCCAGTTCGAACCTGGGCAGCACCATTGCGATTTAATAACTGTTTTTGACTTTTCAGGGATATACGTTTTTGCTTCGCTGAAGAACTTGGATCGACCCTGGGCAGCACCATTAACGTTTACCAATCGCTGATCAATTTCGCGGAGAGATAAAGATTCTCGCGCTTTCGAATTGATCTTCAACTTTAAGTGAGACGTTTACCAATCGCTGATCAATTTTTGCGGAGAGATAAAGATCCTCGCGCTTTCCAATTGATCTTCAACTTTGCGGAGAGATAAAGATGCTCGCTTTCGTGAAGAACTTGAATCAAAGAAAAATACAGAGAGATACGGATCCTCGCTTCACTTTCGCTTCTCAGAAGAACTCGAATCAAAGAAAAGTACAGGGTACAGATCCTCTTTTCAGCTCGAATCAAAGAAAAGTACAGGGAGATACAGATCCTCGTTTCACCTCGAATCAAAGAAAAGTACGGGTAAATACAGATCCTCGTTTCACTTTCGCTTCCCTGAAGATCTTGACTGGGAACCTGAGCAGCACCATAACGTTTTCCAACGGAAAAAGTTGAACCAGACAAAATTATGGGGCATTCCGAGAATTGAACTCGGGACCTCTCGCACCCTAAGCGAGAATCATACCACTAGACCAAATGCCCTTGAACGAGCTGTAGATCTCTGTGAGGTAAATCACAGAGTCGCTATGGCACAAGCTAATCAGGTATCCAACCTTCCTGACCATAACACATTCCATGTACGCCAAGGTTCTTAGTACTCTGCAATTCCAATGTCTCATGTCGTCAATCTGAGAACAAATTTTCTTGCTTGGTTGTTCTGCGCAAGGGATTCTTTAAATAAAATGGCAGCTGCAATCCGTCTCAGCCTTAAATGCAGAATCCCTGAGCTGTATTTCTCACGAGAGCTTTCAGAAAGACCAGTACTCGGTGTGATTTTCCACTTGCTCAATGAATTTGTCCAACATCCACTAATCCATCCCGGGCCACCCGGCTTTTGACCAAGCAAAAGATATGTATAAAACTTTGTGAAGAATTATCCTAATTGTAAATTTGTTATTATATATATTTAATAAAAGTTTTGCAATTTAAATGATTTTATCATTCTCTTTGTAAATTTGTTATTATATATTATATAAAAAAATTCCAATTTAAATTTTTTATCATTCTCCATGTTTTGATATATTTGAAATTAAATAATGTCTTTACCTATTTTTGTGATTCCACCAAATTGTTTAGAACCAAGGGTTTCAAAGGTCTCATCACTTTGACACATTCAACAACTTCAAAGTATGAGGAATGAGCATATTATCCCAACATGAATACATAGATTATTTAATGGAGGTATTTAAGCCTCTTCATATGAAACTAACCATGTTCAAGTTATAATTTTATATATATAATCTTTTAAATATAAAATATCTATAATGTAGATATTGTTATTAATAATTTATAAGTAGGCAGGAGAATTTATTCAAAGTAGTGTATAATAAGGAGAATTTATTCAAAGTAGTGTATAATAAGTTGGTAGATGAATTTCTTCATAATATTTATATATATGACAAGTTTTTCCTACATTCCTCGTGATACAAGTAAGAAGTACTCCAACTTGGTAGTTTCCACCCCTTGTCCAGGGTTGAGCCCTAGGATTTGACGACAGACTTGAAAAGCCACCTACAGACGCTTTACGCCCAATCTAAGGCCCCTAAATTATCGCTCAGTGATGAAGGAAGAACGAGTGCAAAGACAACCAAGAGGTTTTCCTAGAAGCAGCCAACCTTGAAAGAGTGCGCAATAACTCATTGATCGAGCGCTTCATGGATTTGCCAATGCAAGAGATGTACTTGAATCGGTCACCCGCCCTCTACGACGTAATGCAAATTTAAATAACTTGGATCGAACCACCCAAGTAAGAAGAACACTTGTGTTTAAAACAATGTGTTATAAAAAATAGACAAAAAATTTATGTTGAAAGGCCATGTTTAAATGGATGCAATATAAAATTAGACATATATATTCATGCTAAAATCAATGCATGTGAAAATATACAAAAAGATCCACATTGAAATCAATGCATTGTATAAGTAAACATAAGAACAAACAATGTTGAAATATATGCATGTTACTTGAAAACACATGACCCCAATGTTGTAGCACCAATGATGATAGTACAAGATATTGAATTTTTTGTATATATTATCAAGGATGAAACCACTTTTTGGTCTTAGAATATGATATTAAATTAGCTAAGAGCTCATCTTCCTTGGATGTAAAAAAACAAATGAATGACCAAATATTCAAAATCATTGATTATGAGTGGAAGTCTACCCCCTATGAATCACCAACAAATTATTTTAAGTGGTCATACTTTATCTACACAATACAATGATGCAACTGCACACCAAGGTCTTAATACTTTATCCAAAAAAATTAAATTAATAATCGTAGATATTATAAATTATTTTTAACTTTAAAAAAAAATACATTAAAATTGATATAGAAATCATCATTGTCAAAATACAATAGATATGGATACACCACTTGTTACAAACATGTCCATGAAAAGTTGCACTGTATGGATTCAGATGGGAAGTGAGGGATAAGAAGGAATCAACCAACAATATTAAATATAACATTTTCACACAGGTTAATAATATCTATATCTCTTTTTCTGCATGGTTTGACGCAGACTCATAATGAAGATATATATAATTAAATAGTAGTAATATGATAATTATTACAAGTTAAGAATATTTATATCTCTTTTTCGGCGGTATGGTTTGACACAGGCTCATAATGGAGATATATATAATTTAATAGTAATAATATGATAATTTATTAGTAATATGTTTTGCAAATATAAAAAAATATATGCGTTGTCCAAAATGATTTGGAAAACTTTATTCTTGTTAGCATTTGAAAAAGAAAAAAATGCAAAGATTTGTTTAAATATTTTTTTAGGCTTTGGATTGATGTAGAGACTTTAAAAACCCACGGGGCATGGATGAATTGTGCTTATGAAACTATGTCGATTATCCAAAATTTCTGATGATTTATATTTAGAACTTTACTATAGAACGAGCATTAATATAAGTTATATTTATCCTATGTTTAAAAAAATGTCTTATCTTTATTTCTGAATCTATAGATTATCGATAAAAAGACAATTAAAAGACTATGGTCTCTCTTGCTAAGACTTAGCTTGTAATAGGGACATGTTGTAAACACATAGAGAGAAAACAATAGTGTTTGGAAAAATATATGGATTAAGGAAATTTACCACTAGTTGTAGAGCCTCTAAAACTGTAAGTAGCTGAACATCCAAAACCTCTTACACACTTCGATTATAAAGTGTAAGTGACTTGCAACACACTAATATTTACTTGTTTATGCATGTTTGTATATTTGTCTTTTAATTAACTAAATCCAAGAACCATTTTGCATTGGATCCCACAATATGGCTTAGGATTCAAGATTAATTTAGTTGATTGCAACATCTATGTATGAGTGGATGATGTAACCATGGGAAATGTATCTAGAACCACTATAGAAACAAACCAAAACAAACTCATAGTGCATAATAATAATAAAGCACATTGAATATTTAAAAGAAACACATGAACCATTAATTCTTCATAGAGTCACTCTTTGTATAAATTGTAAGCTCTAAAATAATCACAAATAAATGCCTCTATGGGATTTTCTACTTTCGTGACAATTAAATAAGGATGAAACCCTTTATTAAAATGTTGAAACTAAGAAATTGTATGTTGGTTTGAGCCTCATGTAGGATTATAATTCATGAGAAATTCACAAAAATAGAAAATAATATATGAACTTGATTGTCTCTACCTTGCTACTGCAATTTTCTTGGTTGTTTATTCTCTTCCTCCTATGTTGGAACCATCTCCTCGTCCTCCTTCTTCATCTTCTTCTTTGTCTTCATATTCTCCCACTTCATGTTGGTGAGGACCATGAATAATGATCCCCCAGAACTTGTCTAATAATATTAAAATATCCTCCATTAAATTTAATGACCCCCATAAATATGAAAATAAACTTGGCCCTTAAGCTAATGCCAATTGGTCTCTCGATCAACCATCAAATAAGCTTCTCCAATGCCAACAAGTAAATCGTCCTGGACATGATAACTTTGCCACTAAATTTCACATGAAGGTTAATTTGGCCAATCCTATCCAAAGTGCACACACCAACCAAAAAGAAATGATAAGGAAAAATGTGGGCCATTGGATCAAGGGGAAGAAAAACATTAGGAGTGATTTTCGTAAGCCAATCAATGGGTGCCACCCAAGCCCCTCTTGCCTATGAAACAAATCAAGGATGTTTGGTCTAATTGATGATGGAGGGCATTTTTGGAGCACTAAAATGATGATTTCACCCTAGATCCCAACTCATCTAAATGTTTGTTGAGATGTGTTGCGTCAGATTCTCCAGATAAAAGAGAAGTGCAACCGTGTGTTGAGGCTAAATGTCATTGTTTCTCACTCAATGTAATGCCACTTTGACATGCACATAGACAAATTTATGTCTCTTTTTCTTCTTCATCCAACTCCATATTTTATACCACTCCAAGTTTTGTATTTTTCTTTTTGGTAACTTCCTCATGGATCATTTATCCTTTCTCAACTACAATTAAACTCTTCATGGAGCAAGATGGCTCCATTTTCAACTTGATACAATTTATTGTGATTTTACTCCTCCAATTCATGCCTAAAAATGAAATATCCTCTTATGAAGTCGCAATCCATTAACTCAAGAAACAACACTTCTTAATGTTGTGTAGGCATAATAAGATCCTACATGTTGTACTCCTTATCTCCCTTATTACCGTATATTTTTCCAAAGATTCTTGTCTTTTTCGCCATCTCATAGTGATAATTTTCTATTATTGTGCTCCTAGGATCATGAACCTTTACATTGCACTACCTTCCTTGTATAATTGCAATTGTGAGGGTCTTCTCAATCATTTCCTCCAATATTATACTCTTCTTGAATATGCGATCAACAACTTTCATCACCGTCTTTATTTGTATCATGAATGCAAGATCTCCATCCCCATGCATGCTCAAGTAACATCATGATTATCATTTTTCTCAATGATATTAGCACCAATATAGGGCCCTCCTTGATCTGGAAATTACATGATCTTTGTAACCATTGTTTACATGTGAAAATTTGTATGTTTTAAACTCATTAAATAAACTTTAAAATATGAGGGTTAAATGCTTAAACATACACACATAAGCAAATAAACAGTGTGTAAACCGTTAAAATATAAACAGCCAAAGATAACGGAGTTCACCCCTCCTAGGCTACGTCTCTGGGCCACTTCCAATGGGAAATCTGATCTTTATTAGTCTTCAAAAGGCTTACATACATGAGTTCTGGAAACACCTATGTTTTCTGGTAGTCAAACTCAGAAACGGACTGCACCATTGTGTTCGTCTCAAAATTTTGAGAAAAATGAGTATAAAGTCAACTATGTTTACCTTAGATCTTCTCTGGCACACAAATCGAGAAACTCAATTTGCATAAAATACAAAACAGTACGAATTCTTGCCTCGGGATCCAGGCCCATTAATCGATGTGCGGTGAATCAAACTTCGTTCCTTGTACCTGCATCAAAATATGTGCCAAAATCGGTCGCGCTCTTGTTTACCTGGTTTGTGGCTTGGACCATGGTTTAAATAATATTTTAATTTAAAAATATTAAACACCAACTCCCACCATAAGCGGTAGGCTTGGCACGTTTGTTAATTCACTGGAAATAGGGTAGGAGATCATGGGTTGAAATACCGTGGACATCTCCCCATACATGGTTTTGTTGGCCTGTATTAACAATATATATCATGGCATAAGGGCTATGCCCTCAACCCAACCCTATTTCAGACTAAACAAACCATTAAGTTTATATACAATTTCTAACCCTTAGAGTTAAGAACCAAATGAATGGAACCCTAGCTAGTGGAGTTGTGTAGAAGCGTTGTTGTATGGGAGGTTAGGGGTTTGAATCACTTGGCCTCCACAAATTTTAATAAACCATTACATTAACAATTTTCCCAAATACCCTTTTTTTTTGCCATTTTTGAACCTTTTTGTTGTAATTTCAAACATTGATAACTTCTGTATATGAAGGTTGTTTCACGTGAAACGAGCGTTGATGGAAATATGCTGACAAGATATTTACCACAATAAGCTTTATTTTGTTGTTTGAAGACTTCTTTACTGATTGATTATGGAAGATCCTCCTGGATCACTCCTTTTCTTCATCTACTTTTGTTAATTTAAAGATCAAGTTGTGTTTGTCCTCTTTCCTCATGCTTTTGCTAGTTTATATCCCTTGCACATCCTTAGGGTGTCCTTCATCTTCATCTTTGATATCATTTCCTTTGTTGTTAGGGGTCAATACATAAAATTGAGTAACTGTTTTTGGTAAGATGTGTCGAAAACATCTTATTTTCTCAACCCTCAACCAAACTATTTTTTTAAGCCCTCGATGAAACACTTGAATAAGCCCTCAATTGAAGTATTTTGATGAGTAAGTCAAATCCTTAATGAAGGGATTACTTGGATTAAAAAAAACCTCAACCATGCTCTCTTTTTTTTTAATAAAAATAAGAAATAGCCGACGACAACTCATTTTCCTTTTCTTTTACAATGTGAGAGAGGAGGCCCTCAACTAAGTTTCAAGAAACCCACTAACGCCATCCACCTTCGCTCACGGCATCTAAACGCATACATTCATGATTTTTTTTAAATAAATTATACTTAATTTTAATTTTATTTTGTTGCTTTGTTGTAGGTCTGTTGCTATTTTTTTTAATTTCCATATAATATATGGATTGAATTAAATTTTATATTGGGTTTTGACCAACAATAGTTATGGTGCCAAAAAATATGATGCTGGTGTTAAAGCTGATATTTGAATCAAGAATGATTTTAACATGGTGCTGTGGTGTAGTCGGTTATCACGTCAGTCTTACACACTGAAGGTCCCCAGTTCGAACCTGGGCAGCACCATAACGTGCATTACTCGGTGTAATTTTCCATTTGCTCAAGGAATTTGTTCATCGTCCACTAATCCATCCTAGCTTTTGAGAATGCAAAGATATATATAAATCTTTGTGAAGAGTTATCCTAATTCTTAATTTGTTATTATATGTATTTAATAAAAGTTTTGCAATTTCAAAGATTTTATTATTCTCTTTGTTCTTATATATTAATATTCTTTGTAAATTTGTTATTATATATTTAATAAAAAAAATTGCAATGTAAAAGATTTTATCACTATCGATGTTTTGATAATAGATTTGAAGTTAAATAATGTTTTTTTTTCTTTGTGATTCCACCACATTGTTTCGAATCAAGAGTTTGATAATAGATTTGAAGTTAAATAATGTTTTTTTATTTTATTTTTGTGATTCCACCACATTGTTTCGAATCAAGGGTTTGAAAGGTCTCATCACTAGACTCATTCAACAAACACAAGTTGTATGAGGAATGATCATATTCTCCCAACTTGAATATATAGATTAAAAGAAGGTATTTTTATGGAAGTATTTAAGTTTCTTTCTATGAAACATTAACCATGTTCAAATTTTATCGATATAACTTTTTAAATATAAAAATATTAGAATGTAAATATTGTTATTAATAGTGTATAATAGGTGGGTAAGAGAATTTATTCAAAGTAATGTATAATAAGTTGGTAGATGAATTTCTTTATAATACCATAATATCTATATATATTTGATAAGGTTTTCTTGGAGATCATTCCTTTTGATATAAGTAATAAGAACACTTGTGTTTAAAACAATGCATCATAAAAAAATAGACAAACAATTATGTTGAAATGGCGTATTAAAATCAATGCAATATAAAATTATACATATATATTTATGCTAAAATCAATGCATGTGAAAATAGACAAAAAGATTCACATTGAAATCAATGCACTGTATAAGTAAACATAAAAACAAATAATGTTGAAATATATGCATACTACTTGAACATGACCTCAATGTTGTAGCACCATTGATGATAGTACAAGATATTGACTTTCTTGTATATATTATCAAGGTTGAAACCATTGTTTAGTCCTAAAATATTATATTAAATTAGTAAAGAGCTTATCTTCGTTAGATGTAAAAAAACAAATGAATAACCAAATACCTAAAGGCATCAGTTAGGAATGGAAGTCTTGATACAAGAGCACACCAAAGTCTTAATACTTTATCAATAAAAATTAAATTGATTAACCTATTTTTAACTTTACAAAAAAATACATTAAAGTTGATATGGAAATCATCATTGTCAAAATACAATACATATTGATACACCATTTACTACAAACATGTACATGCTAACTAATTCAATGGTATATGAAAATACCTTTAGGAATATATATGGATTCAGATGGGAAGTGATGGATAAGAAGGAATCAACGAACAACACTAAATATAAAATTTTCACACATGTTAAGAATATTTATCTCTTTTTCTACATGGTTTGACACGGGTTCATAATGGAGATCTATATATAATTTAATAGTAGTAATATGGTAATTTGTTACATGTTCAGAGAGGTTAAGAATATTTATATTTTTTTTTGGCATGGTTTGACACAGGCTCATAACGGTTAATAGTAGTAATATGATCATTTATTAGTAGTGATATGTTTTGTAAATATACAAAAAATATATGCATTATCCAAAATTGTTTGGAAAATTTTATTTTGTTAGAAGGCAAAAAATTCAAAGAGGACATAGTTCTAGTTTGTTTAAAGATTGTTTTAGCCTTTGGATTGATTTAGAGACCTTAAAACCCCATGGGGCATGGCTGAATTGTGCTTATGGAACAATGTTGATCATCCAAAATTTTGATGATTTATACCTAGAACTTCATTAGAACGAGCACCAATATAAGTTATATTTATCTTATGTTTTAAAAAATGTCTGATCTCTATTTCTGAATACATAGATTATGCTTAAAACGATAATTAAAAGAATATGGTATCTCCTGTTGAGACTTAGCTTGTAATAGGAACATGTTGCAAACACATAGAGAGAAAACAATAGTGTTTGGAAAATTATATGGATTAAGGAAATCTACCACTAGTTGTAGAGGCCTCTAAAGTTGTAAGTAGAGGAACATCCAAAACCTCTTACACACTTAGATTATAAAGTGTAAGTGACATGCAACACACTCATACTTACTTTGTTATGCATGTTTGTAGATTTATCATTTGATTAACTAAATCCAAGAACCATTTTGCATTGGATCCTACATGCAATATGACTTAGGATTCATGATTAATTTGGTTGATTGCAACATCGATGTCTGAGTGGATGGTGTAACCCTGGGAAATGTATCTAGAACCACTATAGCAACAAACCAAAACAAACTCATAGTACATAATAATAAGAAAGCATGTTGAATATTTAAAAGAAACACATGAACCATTAATTCTTCATAGAGTCACTCTTTGTATAAATTTTAAGGTCTAAAGTAATCACAAATAAATGCCTCTATGGGCTTTTCTACTTCCGTGACAATTAAACAAGGATGAAACCCTTTATTAAAATGTTGAAACTAAGAAATTGTATGTTGGTTTGAGCCTCATGTAGTATTATAATTCATGAGAAATTCACAAAAATAGAAAATAATATATGAACTTGATTATCTCTACCTTGCTACTGCAATTTTCGTGGTTGTTTATTCTCTTTCTCCTATGTTGGAACCATCTCCTCGACCTCCTTCATCATCTTCTTCTTTATTTTCATATTCTCCCACTTCATGTTGGTGAGGACCGTGAATAATGATCCCCCAAAACTTGTGTAATAATATTAAAATATCCTCTATTAAATTTGATGACCCCCATAAATATGATAATAAACTTGGCCCTTTAAGTTAATGCCAATTGATCTCTCAATCAACCATCAAATAAGTTTATCCAATGCCAACAAGTAAATCGTTTTGACATGATAAATTTGCCACTAAATTTCACATGAAGGTTAATTTGGCCAATCCTATCCAAAGTGCACACACCATCCAAAAAGAAACGATAAGGAAAAATGCAGGCCAATGGATCAAAGGGAAGAGAACGATTAGAGTGATTTTCATAAGCAAATCAATTAGTGCCACGTAAGCCCCCTCTTTCCTATGAAACGAATCAGGGATGTTTGGTTTAATTGATTATGAAGGGTATTTTTGGAGCACTAAAATGATGATTTCACCCTAGATCCCAACTCATATAAATGTTTGTTGAGATGCGTTGTATCAAACTCTCCAAATAAAAGAGAAGTGCAAGCTTGTGTTGAGGCTAAATGTCATTGTTGCTCACTCAATGTAATGCCATTTTGACATGCACACAAACAAATTTATGTATCTTTTTCTTCTTCATCCAACTCCATATTTTATATCACTCCAAGTTTTTTATTTTACTTTTTGGTAACTTCCTCATGGATCATTTATCCTTTCTCTACTACAATTAAACCCTTCATGGAGCAGGACCGCTCCATTTTTAACTTGATACAATTTGTTGTGATTTTACCCCTCCAATTCAGGCCTTAAAATGAATATCCTCTTAATTGAAGTCTCAATCCATTAACTCACGAAACAACACTTCTTAATGTTATGTAGGCACAATAGGATCCTACAAGTTGCACTCCTTATCTCCCTTATTAGTGTATATTTTTCCATAGACTCTTGTCCATTTCACCATCTCATAGTGATAATTTTCTATCATTGTGCTCCTAGGATCATGAACCTTTACAATGCACTACCTTCCTTGGTTACTGGCAATTATGGGGGTCTTCTCAATCATGTCCTCCAATATTATACTCTTCTTTGAATATGTGATCAACAACTTTCATCACTGTCTTTATTTGTATCATGAATGCAAGATCTCCATCCCCATGCATGCTCAAGTAACATCATGATTATCATTATTCTCAATGATATTAGCACCAATATAGGGTCCTCCTTGATCTGAAAATTACAAGATCTTTGTAACCATTGTTTACATGTGAAAAATTGTTTGCTTTAAACTCCTTAAACAAACTTTAAAAGATGAGTTTTAAATGCTTAAACATACACACATAAGCAAATAAATAGTGTATGAAGCATGAAACTATAGGAAACCGAAGATAACAAAGTTCACCCCTCTTGTGCTATGTCTCCGGACCACTTCCAATGGGAAATCTGATCATTAATAGTCTTTAAAAGGCTTACATACATGAATTCTGGAAACACCTTTGTTTTATGGAAGTCAAACTCAAAAATAGCCTGCAGCACTGTGTCCGTCTCGAAATTCTGAGAAAAATGAGTATAAAGTCGACTATGTTTTCGTGAGATCTCCTCTTGCACACAAATCGAGAAACTCAATCTGTATAAAAGACAAAACAATATGCACTCATGCCTCTGGATCCATGCCCATTAATGGATGTACGATGCCTCGAACTCCGCTCCTTATACCTGCATCGAAATATGTGCCAAACTCGGGTGCGCTCCTGTGTACCTGGTTTGTGACTCAGGCCATGGTTTAAATAAGATTTTAATTTAAAAATATTAAATACCAACTCCCACCATAAGTGGTAGTCTTAGTGCGTTGGTTAATTCATTGGAAATAGGGGAGGAGGTCACGGGTTCAAATCTTGCGGACATCTCTCCATACATAGTTTTGTTGGCCTGTATTAACCATATGTATTGTGGCATAAGGGCTATGCCCTCAACCCAACCCTTTTTCAGACGAACCCTAGCTACGGGAGTTGTGTGGAGGCATTGATTTATGGGAGGTCAGGGTTTTGAATCAGTTGGCCTTCACAAATTTTAGTAAACCATTACATTAACATTTTTCCCAAGTACCCATTTTTTTTCCATTTTTGAACCTTTTTTTTCGTAATTTGAAACATTGATAACTTCTACATATGGAGGTTGTTTCACTTGAAACGAGCGTTGATGGAAATATACTGACAAGATCTTTACCAATGTAATCTTTATTTTGTTGTTTGAAGACTTCTTTACTAATCGATCATGGAAGATCCTCCTGGATCAGTGTTTTTCTTCATCTACTTTTTCTAATTTAAAGATGAAGTTGCTATCGTCCTCTTTCCTCATGCTTTTGCTAATTTATATCCCTTGCACATCCTTAGGGTGTCCTTCATCTTCGCCTTTGGTATAATTTCCTTGGTTGTTATGGGTCAATACATAAAGTTAAGTAATTGTTTTTGGTAAGGTGTGTCGAGGACATCATATTTTCCCAACCCTCAACCAAGCTATTTTTTTAAGCCCCCGATCAAGCACTTGAGTAAGCCCTCAATTGAGGTATTTTGGTGAGTAAGTCAAACACTTAATGAAGAGATTTCTTGGATTAAAACAAATCTCAACCAAGCTCTTTTCTTTTTAATATAAATAGGAAATAGCCGACGACAACTCATTTTCATTTTCTTTTAGAATGTGAGAGAGGAGACCCTCCTCAACTAAGTGTCAAGAAGCCCACTAACGCCATCCACCTTCGATCATGGCATCTGAACGCAAACATTCATGATTTTTTAAAAATAAAGAATTATACTTAATTTTAATTTTATTTTGTTGCTTTGTAGTAGGTATGTTACCATTTTTTTTAATTTCCATCTCATATTTCAATGAATAAAATTTTATATTGGTTTTTGACCAACAATAGTTATGGTGCCAAATTCTTTTATTTTTAGTTTAAATTAAAATGTTTTTCTTCAATTATATCATCCAACACCATTAATGATATCAATTTTTTTTCAACAGTCTGCCAACAAGTAGAAATGTTGTTGATTTTTTTCAATCCTCAGGTAACACATAGATGATTAAAAATTAGAATGCTCATGTTATTGAGTTGAGACAATGAAAACTCAAGTAGAGTACCCTCCTATTAAAAACTGTCAATTAAACATTAGTTGAGCTCAACATCAACTCATTTATGACCATTGTTCACACAAAACAACACTTGCACAAAATCAAAACTATAATACGTTATTGCTACTAAAACAATACTAATCGAGAAATTGATTGAGACTAGGAACTCTAAAATGCACCTTTCATATTGCAAGAATAGGCTATCAAGAAACTTTCATCGATCCTTTAAGAGAATTTTGCATACAGCCCATGACACAAACCACTAAGAACATGTATATTCAATATCTCCAACTGGTCATGGCAGTTGTATATCAACCTTAGTGTTTCGATGACCCTGCCTCAAAGATTTTGTTAGGGCCTACACTAGACCATTATAAAAGACTTGTGTTAACATAACTAAGACATTTTCCTTGGTTGCACCTTGTGTGTCACTTGTACATGTGGATTTTGGTTGCTTTACTTAGATGAATGTTATTATCTTTGTAATGCATTGTGTTGTCTAAATAATATTGAAATATTGGCTAAGCAAAAGTATTATTGGGATGTTTTAAGGTCATGATTGGAGTTAAGGAAAAGTTATAAGAAAAACTTAAGTGGAGGTGTTGTATGTTTGTAGTAGGTGTAGGTTGGTAGAGCTCTTATAACCGAGGTAAGGTAGTGCCACATGAACTCAAGTTCCAAAACAAAGTTGGGAAACCCCTAAGGTTGAAAAGAAAAATCAAGCATACTATAGGTTTGTGACACATGCTCTATTCTTCTTCTTCTTTCTGTTGACACTATGTTTTTCAACATTAGGCGAATGCCATTTTTCCCATTTCATAAATTATTAATGTTACTCAAAACTGCATACATATACACAATGGGAATCACCCATTAACAAAATAAGAACCACCCTCCGTCAATGATGATCTTAAAAAATCCCAAGGGGTTAGTTTAATTGGTTATCACCAATGTTGTTAGGAACTTCACTAGTTCTGTGTTAGTGAGTGCTTAGTTTGATTCCCCCTGGGTGAATGACACTAGTCTACACTGATACCATCCACAAATATGGGGAAGCAACCTTTGGATTTTTTTGTGAGGTTTTCCTTGGGGAAAAAATTGACAAAATTAGAAGATAAAATACTAGGTATGATGCTTGAAATGTATTTTCTCTTTTGGTACGGTGTTATTCACAATGCATCCAACCTTATCCCTTTTGAGATTCATGACATTTATGTTGAGATCCATAATATAGAGAGGGATAGAAAGGGACTACCAACCAACCCTAAAACCTATAATAAATGGAGAAAATAATAATGTGTGTGGAGAAACCCATCAATAACACCAAATAGTTGTACTAGTGCCAATCAAAAGGAGCATTATAGAGATGGTGCACAAACATATCAAGGAAACAAGCACAAATATCACACCAACAACAAGAGAAAAAAATGTATTGTTACTATACATTTATAGAGAGCAACAATTCATTATGAAGATTTACAAATGGCTCTTGTATGTGTGTTTATACACAACTCAAGATATAGATAATACTCTTCAAAAAATGATTATGTACTTACATATAAGTTGACTAGATTCTTCTCAAACATAACTTAACATAATGATAAATACACATTAGTTAACCTTAGCAAAATGTAATGTGAAACACAATTCTCTACAATTTAAATAAGGTAACCTATAACAAGATTAAATGAAAGCCTCCTCATTTTAAATCTTCACTTACCTAAAAATTTCGGGAAAAAATACATTTAAAAAAATCCATATTTGAAATGTGAATAACATATGTAATGGATCCTAGTCGAAAAAAATGGCTCTCTCTCCTTGGGGAAGATATGAAGGTGCATTGGGTACAGATGCAACGTAACAGTGCTATATATTTTATAGGAGGGACATCCGTATGGAGATATTACCACTACGCACTTACTTATTAACAATGAATCATTGAGCCTCTAAGTAAAAATTAGATATAACTTATTCATCAGGTGGAGGGTTTGGAGGAGAAAGAGTGTTTTTCCTATTGTAAAGAATTCTACATATGATGGTTAAGCAAAGGGGGTAATACAAATTTATTTTTCCAAACAAACATGAAAAAATATAATTGTAATGGAACTCCCTTCCTTGAATTAGAATCAAACCAAGAGATTGCAAATGAGTTAACATCATACTTCACAATAACTTTGATTGTACCACCCTTAGACTAATTAAAAGAAACAACATGACAAGCTCTTCATGACATTTGATTAACTTGTTTTCATTTCATTACAACTATTTTACTTCTAATTTTTCCCATTATGCGTTCATTTGCACCTTCTGCTGCATCTGCCAGTTTTATTTTATTGCAATGAGACAAAAGCGTGATTTCTCACTTTTCTTTTTGACGTTCATTTGCACCTTATGAAGCAACTACCAATTTATTTTATTGCAATGAGACATAGGACTGATTTCAAACACAATATCTATATTGTCATTTCTTATACATACAAAATTGGGGTCGAGAAAATTTTCTAGTTCCTTTTTGCCTCCCTTGAACATAACATCCTTTGGGTTTCCTAGGTTCTACAGTGCCTGTCCAAGCATTTCAACATCGATAATCACCCATGAAATTATAGACTTTTCGATGGTTGTCATGGATGTCGAAACCATGATTCAAGGGTAATTTTCAAAACAAAGGGATAAATTAAAGTTAAGGTTTTTATGAAAGGAGGGTATGTAGCGAAAATGTGGATATGAAGGTAAGATGAGTGCTTGAGCCATATGTTTATGATGAGAGTGTTGAAACTTTAACCTCAAAAAGCCTTAAAGTTGTGGTGGGTGTATTGGGATGAATTGTTGAAGAATTGGAATTTCTTTTGATGTCTATACAAGAAAGTTACTGTAAACATGTTTTTCGTGAATTTTTAAGTATTTTAGTCATATTGGCATTTACTGTCTCGCTAAATTAACAAATTTATGCAATATTCCAAACCGTTAGGCTCATTCATGATTGTCGAAATGAAAACAAATACTCAAACTCTTAGGATACTGCCAATCTCAGTATTTGTAAAGGTCAATAGCTGGATCTTACTAGTTTATGGTCGGTGAATGTCCTTTGATCTCTATCAACGTTCACAACGACGAGTTATGTAGTGTACTAATCTTATCCTCTAACCACTAGTGGTTGGAACATAACCCATTAAGCCAAAAAAGCATCATTTGTAAACCATGGTTGGAACAGAACCCATTAAACCAAAAAGCTTGATGTAAACCATTAAATCCAGACTTGAGTTTACAAAATCTAAGCTAGTTAGTGGTTGACCAAATTCCTCAACCATGGTCAACAATGTTGAAGGCCCTCCTTAGAACAGAATGATAGTGATGAGCATATGAAAGTTGAAGATATTGACATCCTTCTCAATCTTACAAAAGAATAATGTATTGGTGGATTGGGAGGACTTTATGGTGACAGTCCACAGTTTTGCCATGGATGCTCCTCGATATGATTAAAGGAAGGCTGCATTGTCTTTTCCAAAAATCTCAATTTTTATCTTACTCGACAACATTACTTTAAAAGACAACGTAGGGAAACTTACAACCACAACAAATGCAAAAAAGCGTGGGTTCCTTCTAGTGAACTCCTAACATGAGGAGGATGGGCTCCTTCTAATGCACCTAATCCAACGCAAGATATAAATCTCCAATTTTTTTTTTATTTTAACAATTTCACCATAAAAAGGAATAACAAAAATTGTCTTTTCAGCAAACTTTAGAATATTTAATAATCATTTTGTTTCAAAATCTAAACTCTAAAATAGTGAAACTCCAAAAAACCATTAACATTATGATTTACGAGTGTAAAAACCACCATAGTATGAGTTTACCAATAAAAAAAGATGATTATCAAATATTTAAAAATCTTGTACATGATAAAAGTAAGTACATATATCTCAACGGTGATGAAAAACCTATATTTTCCAGATAAGTTTTTCTTTCGTTTATAAATGGTGATGAAGTTAAAGGTTACTGAGTCCATTGTAAAATAGAAATGATGATGAAATTAAAGTTGCTGTTTGAACAAAATATAAATTAACATTTAATTTCATATGGTGCTGTGGTGTAGTCGGTTATACCTGTTTAATAACTGACTTTTGACTTTTCAGGGAGATACGCTTTTGCTTCGCTGAAGAACTTGGATCGACCCTGGGCAGCACCATAACGATTACCAATCGCTCATCAATTTTGCGGCGAGAAAAAGATCCTCCAATTTATCTTCAACTGTACGGGGAGATAAAGATGCTCGCTTTCCTAAAGAACTTGAATCAAAGAAAATTAAAGAGAGATACGGATCCTCGCTTCACTTTCGCTTCTCAGAAGAACTCGAATCAAAGAAAAGTACAGAGATAAAGATCCTCGTTTCACCTCAAATCAAAGAAAAGTAAAGAAAATTACAGGTATATACAGATCCTCGTTTCACCTCGAATAAAAGAAAAGTTCGGCGAGATACAGATCTTCGTTTCACTCTCGCTTCCCTGAAGAACTTGACTCGGAACCTCGGCAGCACCGTAACGTTTTGCAACGGAAGAAGTTGAACCAGCCACAGAAAAATAGGGGCATTCCGAGAATTGGACTCGGGACCTTTGGCACCCTAAGCGATAATCATACCACTAGACCAAATGCCCTTGAACAAGCTCTATATTTCTGTGACGTGAATCACAGAACCGTTATGATACAAGCCAACCAGGTATCTAAGCTGCCTGACCATAACACATTCCATGTACGCCAAGATTCTTAGTACTCTGCAATTCCAATGTTACATGTCGTCAATCTGAGAATAAATTTCTTGCTTACTTGATCTGCGCAAAGGGGTTCTTTAAATAAAATGGCAGCTGCAATCCTTCACAGCCTTAAATGCAGAATCCGTGAGCTGTATTTCTCACGAGAGCTTTCAGGAAGACCAGTACTTGCTGTGATTTTCCACTTGCTCAAGGAATTTGTCCATCCTCCACTAATCCATCCCAGCTTTTGAAAATCCAAAGATATATATAAAACTTTGTAAAGAATAATCCTAATTGTAAATTTGTTTTTATATATACTTTATAAAAGTTTTTCAATTTAAAAGATTTTATCATTCTCTTTGTAAATTTTTATTATATATTTTAATAAAAGATGTGCAATTTAAAAGATTTCTAGATGTTTTAATAGATTTCAAGTTAAATAATATCTTTCACCTATTTTTTTCTGATTCCACCAAAAGAAGATTTTATCATTCTGGATGTTTTGATAAATTTGAATTTAAACAATGACTTTCATTTCCTCCGTTTTTCTTTTTTGATTCTACCAAATTGTTTAGGACCTAGGGTTTCAAAGGGCTCATTACTAAACACATTCAAAAACTTTACAATATTTATTTTAAACAGAAATTAGAGAAAGTATTATATTGAGTCAAAAATAAGTTGTGCACAATTATACATACAAAAATGAAACCGAGGTTTCAGATGATTCTGAAGAGAAAATAAAACTGTAAAGTCTATGCATAAATGAGAGATTTTAAAAACCCTGAGATGCTTCCTAAAAGCTTTCATACCCGTTGAAGGGTAAATTCTAACGAACTCTTTGTTAAGCAAAATACAGAAATACATCTAGAAAGAACATAGCTAAAGCGTCTACTTTTTCTTGTGTTCAAGCCCATGATCAAGTTGCACAACCGAAGTTTCCTCCATTGGGTGGTTGCCTTGGTCTGGAGTGTCATGCCAGTGGCTACACTGATTCATATTGACCATCTTTAAAACCTCTTCTTTAATGAAATCCACAGTGCCCATCATCTCTCGCAGGTCACGCTCATTGTCAGCTATCATGGATTCATGACAACCCATTTCGTTTGTTATGAATATGACATCGAACGCTACATCCTTGTTCTCCTGAACACCAACGCCCACCATTTCGTAAACCCCACGAAGATGGAGTTTAATGTCTTTCAGAAAGGACTTGAGCTCAACAATGTATGGATTCCCAGATTTATTCACCATTGGGAAATGATGTCTGCTACAAGACGCCCATGAGAGAGAAAAGGGAAAGACCCGAGTCTGCTGGGTTTCAATTGGAGCCAATCTGCCTCGGCTTCCCTTGGCTCTGTCACTCGCCAATCCTTCAAACAAGTCCTCTAATTGTTGAGTTTTGTTTGTTGACAGACTACCTCTATTTCATTTCTCTCCTTCACTTGCCAAACAACCGAGTTTCGAGCTGAAATAAGGGGGGGAGGGAGTGCTTTGAAATCCTCCATGCTTTGTGTCGACGGTCGACTCAAGGCCTTGGGGAGATGACGAAAAGGGAGGGCTTTAAAGATGATCATGTGAAGAGGGACGCCACTTGTCCAAGGTGGTGTATGTGTGACGATGGAGTTCGAAAGGTCATCGTGGGGAGGAGGCTTGCGGGAGGGACATGGAGGAATGCCTCCCAACCTTAGCCTAAGATATAAATGCTGACTATGGAACATGCTTTTGAAAGTGTGCTTGATCTTTGAGTGAGACCATTCAAGTTTATTATTGGCCCCTTTATTGGCAAGTTTGTCAGTGGATCTATTATTTTCTATGAGTATATGAAAATAGGTGGCTTGCAGAATAGGGTTTAGGCGGCAGATTCGGTCATAAATTCTTCTACAGCTGGCGGTGCCATGGTTGTAATCCAATCTCATTTTTTGAATGACCTGCCTTGAGTCTCCAAAGACAATGAGCTTAGGAATATTAGACTGCCCTGCCAGTTCCAAGCCAAGGAGGAGTGAGAGCCATTCTGCTTTGTTGTTGGATCGATGTCCGAGTCCATATAAGAATGAGAAGTGAGGGATAAAAAGGAATCAACCAACAACACTAAATATAACATTTTCACACATGTTAAAAATACATTTATCTCTTTTTCTGCATGGTTTGACACATGATCATAATGGAGATAGATATAATTTAATAGTAGTAATATGTTTTGGAGATATAAAAAAATTATATGCGTTGTCCAAAATGGTTTTGAAAACTTTATTCTTGTCAGAATTTGAAAAGGAAAAAAAATCAAACAGGGTCGAGTTCTACTTTGTTTAAAGTATTTTTTAGGCTTTATATTGATTTAGAGACCTTCAAAACCCATGGGGCAGGGATGAATTGTGCTTATGGAAGTATGTTAAATGTTAATTATTTAAAATTTTGATTATTTATGCTTAGAACTTCACTAGAACAAGGACTAATATAAATTATATTTATTTTATGCTTAAAAACATTTTATTTCCATTTATGAATGCATAGATTATTCTTAAAAAGATAATTAAAAGACCATGGTCTTTCCTACTAAGACTTGGCTTGTTCTAGGGACATGTTGAAAACACAGAGAGAGAAAACAAGAGTGTTTGGAAAAATATATGCATTTAAGGACATCTACCACTAGTTGCAGAGGACTCTAAAGTTGTAAGTAGAGGAACAACCAAATCCTCTTACACAGTTCAATTATAAAGTGTAAGTGGCATGCAACACACTCATACTTACTTTGTTACGTATGTGTGTAGATTTGTCCTTTAATGAACTAAATCCAAGAACCATTTTGCATTGAATCCCACAATATGACTTAGGATTCATGATTAATTTGGTTGATTATAACATTGATGTGTGAGTGGTCATGATTAATTTGGTTGATTATAACATCGATGTGTGAGTGGATGATGTAGCCTTGGGAAATGTATCTAGAACCATTATAGTAACAAGCCAAAACAAACTCATAATACACAACAATAAGAAAGCACATTGAATATTTAAAAGAAACAAGTGAACAATTAATTCTTCACCACTCACTCTTTGTATTATTTGTAAGGTCTAAAATAATCACAAATAAATGCCTCTATGAGCTTTTCTACTTTTGGGACATTTAAACAAGGATGAAACCCTTTATTAAAATGTTAAAGCTAAGAAATTGTGTGTTGGTTTGAACCTCATGTAGGCTTAGAATTCACGAGAAATTTACAAAAATAGAAAATAATCTATGAACTTGAGTGTCTCTACCTTGCTACTACAATTTTCTTGGTTGTTTATTTTTTTTCTCCTATGTTGTAACCATAACCTCGTCCTCCTTTGGCATCATCTTCTTCTTTGTCTTCATATTCTCCCACTTCATGTTGATGAGGACCATGAATAATGATCCCCCAAACTTGTGTAATAATATTAAAATGTCCTCCATTGTTAACATTAATGACCCCCATAAATATGAAAATATACTTGGCCCTTAAGCTAATGCCAAGTGGGCTCTCGATCAACCATCAAATAAGTTTATCTAATGCTAATAAGTAAACCGTCCTAGACATGATAAATTTGCAACTAAATTTCACATGAAGGTTAATTTGGTTAATCCCATCCAAAATGCACACACCAACAAAAAAGAAATGATGAGGGAAATGTGGGTCATTTGATCAAGGGGAATAGAATGATTAGGAGTGATTTTCATAAGCCAATTAATTGGTGCCACCTAAGCCCCTCATCCTTGTGAAACAGATCAGGGATGTTTGGTCTAATTGATTATGGAGGGTAATTTTGGAGCACTAAAGTGATGATGTCACCTTAGATCTCAACTCATCTAAATGTTTGTTGAGATGTGCATGCGTCAGACTCTCTAGATAAAAGAGGAATGCAACCTTGTGTTGAGGCTAAATGTTATTGTTTCTCACTCGATCTAATGTCACTTTGACATGCACACAAAAAAAATTATGTCTCTTTTTCTTCTTCATCCAATTCCATATTTTATACTGCTCAAAGTTTTGTATTTTACTTTTCGCAACTTCCTCATGGCTCATTGAGCCTTTCTCTACCACAATTAAACTCTTCATGGAGTAGGATCATTAGGATTAATAATCCTCCTTTGTCCAATTTAGTCTATTTGTCATTATTTCCTAGCTTAGGAGTTCATTTATCACCTTACTAAAGTTTTGGTGCTACTGGTGCCATTGGTGCCACCGATGCCAATCCCTACATTATATGATCCCACTTTGAGTGCCACCAACAACCTCCATCAGTTGGTTGTGGTTGGTAAACAGTTACGCTGAGTCAAACTCCAGTTACAATCAGTTAGATCACTTTCAGTTAGCCTAGCACCAGTTATGCATGCATGAAGGTGGGGTGGCGCCTTTTCCCCCCTACCTAATTAATTAACTTATTATAGACTGATTTATACATGTGGAGTTAGACTAGTGAGTCTCCAACAGTGATTTAGACACGTCGAGTTATCTAGTTAGTAAGATTGAGTTGGTAGATTCAAATCCTATCCATGGCATTCGAATTCTATGTATTGTAACACCATTGTATTATTGATTAATGAACATAGATTAATGTTGTAATTAATTTATCAATTCTTATCTGATTTGTCTCAAATTTGTGTTGTTCAATGTACATTGTCTTTGAAAATTCCACTGCGTATTTCTCTCCTCAATCGCTCTCATTTTCCTGTAGATCAATGGTTCAAAAATTTAACATGGTATCAGATCCTTGTTTGGGCTAGCAGCAAGTCTTGTACAATCTCCATTGTAGACCAGAAGCAGTTGAGTTTCCACATAAATCTAGGAATCATAGCATTTCTCCCTTTGGATTCTGTCTAGTGAAGTCTATCCAGGTGTGACAAACTTTGAGAAAGTGTACATGTCGAGGTGGAAAGACTTGAACTGACATATTATTGCGAATTGAATTGGTTTTGTAGTTTTATTTGCATGTACCTTCGTATCTTCTTGAGGAATTCACTGATTAGCATACAGGAACATGGATTCTTCAGCTCTCATACCCCAAATCCTTAGATCCTTCAACTACAATGATTGGAGGGCATATATGCAGGTATCCTTGCACAAGCTTGGTCTTTTTAGGATGACAATGGGCAAAGAAACTGATCCCCAACAGTATGTTGGGAAGAAAAAGAAATTGAATTGGCTTGATGAGGCCTTGGACTTCATGTGCACTCA
Organism: Pseudotsuga menziesii; assembly: GCA_001517045.1. Classification (NCBI taxonomy): domain Eukaryota; kingdom Viridiplantae; phylum Streptophyta; class Pinopsida; order Pinales; family Pinaceae; genus Pseudotsuga; species Pseudotsuga menziesii. Next base: position 38,850 of record LPNX011136121.1, on the reverse strand, counting down.
TATCTCCCAGGATCTTTTGTTCCACCTTGAGGGACTAAGGACTCTAAAGGAAGCTTGGGATAAGCTTGAATATTTTTTTTGCAAACAAGATGAGCTTTGAGGGCATATTTTAGAGAATGAGATCATTTCTTTACAACCCAAAATTTTTGAATCTATTCAACAATTCTTTATAAAATACAAGTCACTTGTACTGCAATGCAAACAATGTGGATTAGAGAGGAAAGATGAGCAGCTTTTGCTATCAGTGCTGAGCAAGATTCTCTTAGAGTACTCATTCTTTGTCTCTACATTCCATTCCAGAAGAGTTTCCATCCCTAATTGGAAGATGCCTTCTCTAGATGCTTTTGTTGAGTCCTTAATACAAGAGCAAGATAAATTGGTTCAAATGGGAGTGATTCAAACCTCCAAGAACCTAGCACTCTTAGTGATAGAATCAAACAATGCACAAGCAAGAGGCAAGAACAAAGGGAAGGAGACCAAAAATACTGATTCAAATCCAAAGGAGAATCAAATATCTTTCGATGGAGCCTCATGTTCCAAGAAAAAGAAGAAATTTGAGAAGGCTAAGTGTCCATATAGTATGAGAGCCATTCATCTAGAGAGCCAGTGCATGAAGAATACCATCGACCAATTGGAAACACTCCTTGAACAGAACAATATTTCCCTTCCATAAGGTGTGGATATGTTTGAAGCTAGACAATAGATTGAAGAATATGAGAGGTGCCATGCTTTGAAAGTAGGCTTCACTCAGTCAAAGGATTACTTGATAGATTCTGGAGCATCCAACCACATGGTTGCCTAAAAAGAAAATTTCACTACTATGGATCTCCTAGGAGGACCTAACATTCATATTGGGGATAACTCATAGATCCCAGCAGCAGGTAGAGTTTCTATTAAAATCCAGCATGGAGAGTTCAAGAATGTACTCTATGTGCCCTCTCTTGTAGAAAATTTGTTATCTGTTTATTAGATGACAGATATTGAATCGCCAAAGCAAGTTGTATTTGGTCCTGACTCAATGGAGATCTCAAATATCTCAATTGGGAAGATTATATCTAAGGGCATTGCAAACCATACCTCCAAGGCATATGAATTCTCACACTTTCTGCCATACTCACTTCTAACACAATCTTAGTAGCCATTCTAAAGGTTACGTAAAAACTCTCTTTCATCTCCATTTGCAGATAATGATATGTTGTCTAAAATTTCAGTTTCAGAGGACGAGGAACAAGATCAACATGATCTTGATATTGATATTGTACCTCTAGATGATCTAAATCCAGATCCAGCTCCTATTCCGAATCAGAAGCCTAAATGGGCCCAAAAGATCATTGAAGTAGTCGGGAATGGTGCTGGGAATCCAGATGATAGAAGAAGAACGAGGTCCCAGTATCAGAATGGATATGTTTCCCTCTCTCACACAGCTTCTCTACCTACAGAGTGGCGCAAAAAAATTCCACAAAGATGCTACTTGATGATAGCGAATGATCCACAATTTGGCCCACTAATGAACAAAATGGATCATTCTATTCCTCCTCCATAAAGAGGAGACAAAAGAACGGTTCAATAGATTGGAAGAAAATTGGGAAGTTCGCATGCACAGTTTCAGGATGTTGCTACACAAAAGAACCAAGATACTGCATTACTGCTGCACAGTGTTGCAGATTGCAACAAAGGTTTTGCAAGTTTTGACCCAAAGAGAAAAAAGTTCTCTTAAGTATAGCTTGTTTCCTGATTCCTTCTTATTTTGAGTGGGGGGGGGGTGTTCCCATGAGGTTTTGCCCATTTTCCTTACTTTATTAAGTAGATTATTTTTCATTTAGATTGTATGGGTGACTTTTGGCCTAGCTGCCAAGGCCCAAGTTGTTCACGGTTAGGATTAAAGGGGGGGTGTTAGGATTAATAATCCTCCATTGTCCAATATAGTTTATTTGTCATTATTTCCTAACTTGGGAGTTCATTTATCACCTTACTAGAGTTTTGGTGCCACCATGAATATTGGTGCCACTAGTTCCATTGATGTCATTGGTGCCATCGGTGCCATTAGTGCCATCGGTTCCATTGGTACCACCGATGACAATCCCTACATTATAGGATCCCACTCTAATTACCACCAACACCCTCCATCAATTGGTTGTGGTTGGTAAGCAGTTATGCTGGTCAACCTCTAGTTACAATAATTTAGATTACTTTAACTTATCCTAGCACTAGTTATGCATGAATGGAGAGTGGCTCCTTTTCCCATCTACCTCATTAGTTAACTGATTGTAGACTGGTTTAGACATGTGGAGTTAGACTAGTGAGCCTCCAACAGTGATTTAGACACACTACGTTAGCTAGTTAGTCGGTCTAAGTTGGTAGATTCGAATCCTATCCATGGCATTCGAATTATATGTATTGTAACACCATTGTATTACTAATTAAAGAACATAGATTAATGTTGTAATTAGCTGATCAGTTCTTATCATATTTGTCTCAAATTTGTGTTGTTCAATGTACATTGTCTTTGATAATTCCACTGCATATTTCTCTTCTCAGTTGCTCTCATTTTCTTGTAGATCAATGGCTCACAATTTAACAAGGATGGCTCCAATTTCAACTTGATACAATATCTTGTGATTTTACTCATCCAATTCAGATCTAAAAATGAAATATCCTCTTATGAAGTCTCAAACCATTAACTCAAGAAAAAACTCCTCTTAATGTTGTGTGGGAACAATAGGATCCTACAAGTTGTACTCCTTATCACCCTAATTGGGATCTATTTTTCCAAAGATTCTTGTCGATTTCACCATCTAATACTGATAATTTTCTATAATTGTGCTCATAGGATCATAAACCTTTAAAATGCACTCTTCTCCCAACCTTCCTTACTTACATGCAATTGTGAGGGTCTACTCAATAATCTCCTCCAATATTATACTCTTCTTGAATATGTGATCAGCAACTTTCATCATTGCCTTTATTTGCATCATGAATGCAAGATCTCCATCCCCAAGCATGCTTAAGTAACATCATTATTATCATTCTTCTCAATGATATTAGCACCAATATAGGGTCCTCCTTTTTCTTCATCTACATTTTCTAATTTAAATATCAAGTTAATTTCGTCGTCTTTCCTCATGCTTTTTCTACTTTATATCCCTTGCACATCCTTAAGGTGTCCTTCATCTTTGTCTTTGGTATCATTTCGTTGGTTGTTATGGGTCAATACATGAAACTGAGTAACAATTTTTTGTAAGATGTGTCGAGGACATCATATTTTCCCGACCCTCAACCAACCTATTTTTTAAACCCTCGATTGAGGTATTTTGGTGAGTAAGTCAAACCCTTAATGAAAGAATTACTTGAGTTAAAAAAATAGTCAATCAAGCTCTTTTTTTTTATATAAATAGGAAATAGCCCATGAAAACTCATTTTCAATTTATTTTACAATATGAGAGAGGAGACCCTCAACCAAGTTTCAAGAAATCCTCTAATTGCATCCACCTTCAATCATGGCATTTGAATGTATACATTCATGATTTTTTAAAAATAAATTATACTTAATTTTAATTTTATTTTGTTGTTGTGTAGTAGGTTTGTTGCCTTTTTTTTTAATTTCCATCTCATATATGCTATGAATTAAATTTTATATTGGTTTTTGACCAACAATAGTTATGGTGCCAAATTTTTATTTTTAGTTTAAATTAAAGTGGTTTTCTTCAATTATATCATCCAACACCATTAATACTATTGCATTTTTTTCAACGGTCCGCCAACAAGTAGAAATGATGTTGATTTTTTTCAATCCTTTGGAAACACATGGATGGTTGAAAATTAAAACACTCATGTTATTGAGTTGAGACAAGGAAAACTCAAATAGAGTTCTCTACTATTAAAAACCATCAATTAAACATCAACTGAGCTCAACAATCAACTCCTTTATGACCATTGTTCACATGAAACAATGCTTGCACAAAATCAAGACTATAATATGTTATTTCCACTAAAACAATACTAATCGAGACATTGACTGATACTAGGAACTCTAAAATGCACCTTTCATCTTGTAGTAATTTTCATAGCCTTTTACTAAGGCAAGAGTAGTTCTAACATTTCATATTACATGTATGTCACTTGCTTTATTTTTTAAACATGAACCATGTTTACCATGGAGGTATTTTGGCACCCGCTTTCAACATGAAACAAATAATTGGTTCTTGCAAAGGCTATCATGAAAATTTCATCGAACCTTTAAGAGAATTTTTCATACAACCCATGACACAAACCACTAAGAACATGTATATTCAACATCTACAATTGGTCATGGAAGTTGGGTATCAACCTTAGTGTTCCCATGACCTTGCCTCAAATATTTCCTTAAATCTACACTACACCATTATAAAAGACTTGTGTTAACATAACTAAGACATTTTCCTTGGGTGTCACTTGTACATGTGGAATTTGGTTGCTCTACTTAGATGAATGTTATTACCCTTGCAGTGCAATGTGTTGGCTTAGTAATATTAAAATATTGGCTAAGAAAAAGTATTATTGGGATGTTGGAATATACATTAGAGAGAATTTGAGGTAAAAAATGGGCCTCCTAAGAGATGTATTACAAAAATATAAGATATATTAAAATATTATGAGTTAGGGGTTTTATGGGGTAGGTATATATGACAACTCACCTCCTACACTACTTTTTATGCACAATATAAATAACCATGGTTGAGTTACTTTTCTAAATTGACTATAAATTAAATTAATAAAATAACTCTAAAATGATGTGACTAAGATTCATTGTAAATTCTCAAAATATTATTGTCCTTTAACATTTATTTGTCTTGAACTTGTAAATAAAATTAAACAAAAATGAATTTAATTTATATGCATAACTAACATATTTTTTTCATATAAATATCATTCATGAATTTAATTTATTTTAAAAGTACAAGATTATATATATATGTTAGTTTGACATTATGATATTAAATACAATTGAGTGAATATATAATTTAAAATTAAAAAACATGAAAATGATAATATATTATTTTATAAAAAAATGTGAAAAGACATTTTTATGAATTATGAGTACTTTACTTGAAAATGACAATAATATTATTTTATGAGAAAGTGAATTGTGAGTACTTTACTTGAAAATAACAATAATATTATTTTATGAAAAAGTGTGAAATGACTTTTATTGTGAGTACTTCACTTTATGACTTAAAAGTACTTATACCACTACCTTGGTTAACTATGGATTTTCATCCACCATAGAAAATGTGACAAATAAGCATTCTTAACTCATGCAATGCCACCTCAACCATGAGAGATGATGTCATCTACTAGAATGTAATTGGTTGATTTTTATAGTGCATTTTGGTCCTTTTGAGGCCCATTTTTACCTCAAATTCTCTCTAATGATCCGTCGAGATTATATTTTGTAAATAAATAAAGGAAAATGAATAGTTATGTAGGAAGCTGAAAAGGCTGGGCGAAAGATGAAACTGAACCAACATTTGTAAATGTATAAATAAATGCTTTGGCTATGAAATAAATGAATCGGGAGTTATTTTACCCAACAGTGGTATCAGAGCTACCTGTCATAACTCTTGGCTGCATTTCAGTCCTGGCATTCTGCCTGCCAGACCTCCATTCTGCCCTTTGTCAATTCGTTTCAGATTGCCTTCCCATTGTTAGTCTACATCTGGGCGTTTCTCCTGCCCGCCTGCATACATTCATTGTGTGCGTTACTAGTCCAGGCCTACGTTGTGCATTGAGAGCTGTGCTCAGCTTGTGGTGTGTGGGTGTTCTCCTTTGAAGTATGTGAGCATCCTCCAGTTTGTGAAAATTGTGTGGATACCTGCCTTCTCTTTGTGTGGAGGTAGAACGATTTCTTGCCATATTAGATGTAGCCCTAATTGGATTGCATAATACCTAACCCTAATTCTGCATAGCTTCTTCATTTTTTCTATTTTAAAATGATCTCATTCTGATATATGTAAAGAGTCTACAAGTTCCATATTTGATACCATAATAATATTGTGTGCATTGTGGGCTGCACATTCTGAGTGTGAGCGACATTCTATGGGTGAACTCCTCGTGATATTATGTGTTGAAGACTGTCGTTTATTATTTGTGCTTGTGGTTTCTTGTTATCTCAAAGTTTCTGTCTTTGTTGGAATATACTTTTGGCGCGCGACTTTTCTGCACAAATTTCTCTTTGGTTGTTAATCTTTCTGATACATGGCTCGTACTAAGCAGACAACACGTAAGTCGACTGGAGGAAAAGCCCCAAGGAAGCAGCTTGCTACGAAGAGGCCTGTATTGGAGCTACTGTGAAGACTGCGTTGATATCTCTGCGTGAAGACTCGCACCATTGCTCAATCATGTGAAGGCACTCTTTTGAAGACTGCGTGAAGGCACTCTTTTGAAGGCGCTCTTGGTCAGTCACATGGAGGAATATACATTTTGAAGATTGCGTTGACAAGAAGCTATGATGAGTCTTGATCCTGCAAGTTCGTTGAAGAACGATGATTGGAGTTTGAAGGCTCATTCCTTTTCATTTGCGTGAAGGAGAGAATCGATGCTCTCCCCCATCACTAAGATTCTTGTTGGAACATGTGAAGAATATTGAAAGTGATTTATGAAACTCATGCTCTCATACATTCATGCGGAGGTAAACCTTTTTTTTGTTGGTTGAAATGGACCGTGACTGCAAAATATATTGTGACTGATATATATCATACATTGAAGAATCTTGTGGAAGATATATGTTGTTTTGTTGGTGTTGATTGCATTGAGACTGCTTGTGCAATTGGGAATATTGCCACTGTGCAATTATTCTGCTGCTGCAACTAGAAGTACTGCATCAAGCTGCTGGAGTTGTGACCTGCCTTGAAGAATAAAGTCTATGTGAAACATTTGCATTGAAGACCTGTTGTATTTCTCCTTTGCATTAGCATTGTTGTAAAGCTTGAGAAAGGTGGCAGAGACTTAGACCTGCACCTTTACTCTTTCTTCTTTTGTTTTAGTTGCAAGATTCATCACAGAAGATGGAATCTATAGCATCTGTAGTTGGTGCCACTCTCACTGACAAAGACACTTATCCAGAATGGTGGAAGAAGATCAAATCTGCCTTCATCTACAATGACCTTTGGGACGACATTTGCGAAGGCACCACAATAGAGATAGAAGTTGGAAAGCCCATAACCATAGACCCAAGACCTCCAGAATCCGAGAAAGAGAAGGCCATTTGGAGAACAAAAGACAAGAAAGCTTTAGCGGTAATCACTGCCACAATCAGTGAAGAGGTGAGCCAGCACATATTGCCTGCAAAATCATGTTTTGAAGCACTAAAAACGTTAAAAGATCTGTACGATTCACACTCTGAAATGGAAGTTATTCAACTAATGTTAAAACTATTTAGTTTAGAAGTAAAAGACAATGATCCCATGTTAGTTGCCTCTGAAATCAAAGCTATCATGCACAATATTCAAGCCTCTGGTATGAAACCAAATCTTCCCCTTGCAGCATTTGTAAAATCTTTGTATCCTTCTCACTCCAACTATCTTGAGTCGTTGCAAGCTAGTGACAAGTTCAAATCACTGACATTCG
>LPNX011136121.1:0-26029 GCA_001517045.1 Pseudotsuga menziesii | reverse complement strand
AACTTTTATGTTAGGAATAATCTTAATGGTATATTGGTTAAGCACAAAAGAAAAGTGCAAGTTTATCAAATAAACTAAAAAATGTTCTTTCTCTTTCTTTTTCTTTATATATATATTAAAAATAATTTTAATTATAAATTTTTTAAGTATAAAAAATGTAAATTTTCTTTACTCTATAAAAAATTATATTTAGAGCAAAATGATCATTTTCAATGCTTTGATAGATTTAAAATTAAAAAACCTAAATATGTCTTTCACCTAATTTTGTGATTCCACAAAATTGTCTTTGTTTAAAACCAAGGGCCCATCCTTATATATGTAGTTGCATACAAGAGCATCACAAAGTTGTTGTATGAGGCAACTTGAACACATAGATTTAAAGAAAGTTTATTTGATGGAACTATTCAATCATGTTCGTATGAAACACCACCCGTGCTCAAGTTTTTTTTTAGTATTTAGAAATAATTTTATAAGGTATAAATTTTCAAATATATAAATATCTCTATGATGTAGATATTGTTATTCCATGATGTAGATATTGCTATTATTAATGTATAATAAATTGGTCGGTGAATTTATTCAAAGTAGTGCATAATAAGTTAGTAATAAGTTGGTGGGTGAATTTCTTCAAAAACAAAATAACATAATGTCTATTATATATATGTTTTGAATTTATTCAAAGTAGTGCATAATAAGTTAATAATAAGTTGGTAGGTGAATTTCTTCAAAAACAAAATAACATAATGTCTATTATATATATGTGATAATTTGACCTTAGGGACCATTCTTTATGATATAAGTAAGAAGAAGAATTTGACACTTTTAGGTGGTATCTTCAACCAATATGAACACAACTATCACACAAATATAATAAATCTATCCTTTATGCACACAACTATCACACAAACTTATCTTAAAATAAATGTACCATAAAACCATATATAAAAACTTGTATTTAAATCAATGCACCATAAAATAAGCATAAACACTTATGTTAAAAACAATGCGCCATTATAAATACAAAAAAATATTTTGAAATCAACATCCATCAAAACTAACACAAGGGTCATGTTGAAATCAATGTAATGTCAAATTATATATATATATATATATATATATATATATATATATTAAAATCAATGCATGTGGAAATAGACATAAGGATTCACATTCAAACCAATGCATTGTATGAATATACATAAAGAAAAACAATGTTGAAATCAATGCATGCTACTTGAAAGCACATGACCTCAATGTTGTAGCACTAATGCTGATTTTTTTTTCAAGAAGAAAACGATTCGTTCTCGATTCATTCTTGATATTTATAGAATCAAAGGTAACAAGTTCCATTTCAGAAATATGCCATGTCTAAAAAACTGATATAGCCCTCGTTCAGTCTCTAAACTAATAAAGAGTTCCACCTTCAAACAAATAACTTCTTCACAAACCTCACTATGTACAATAGTATAAAACTTTGCATCTCTAAAACGTTTTCAATCAAGGTAGAGCAGCAAAAAACAAAGGTTGCTTTTAGCAGTAAGCAAAAAACTAACTATAAACTTAAACAAATATCTGATAAGTATCCTCAAGATATTTTCTCCCTCCATGAACTATCAGTGAGAGATACCCACTGTTGAGAAGCAGTTCCTCTTTGGAAAGACAAACTGCAATACAATTATGTTCCCTATAGATGTGTTGACAACAAAAAGAAAGAAAGGAACCCTTTAGTAGTTTAATGCAGGTGTACCAATGTTCAAGTTCTAAAACCATCAAACAAGAATCATTAGTAACCCGGCCTATTATAATCTTTGAATCCCCAAAGACGTTCATTTTCGGTCTTCAACATATAGAAATCCCCAAAGTGCCAACAACTCCGCTCTAGTACTAGTGCTCCCACCACAGTCAAGTTTCAGGTGGAAGAAATATGAGTTGTTGATAAAAATGACAATACCTGCTCTACCCTTACCATTTGATGTTGCCCCATCAACAACTCCATACGTTGAATTTAACACTAGGGAAAGACCATTTTTTCTAGGAACCTAACCTTCTTACCAACATGGTAATATGAAATAAGGCTAATGATTCCATTCTTCACCCTACACATATCATGTTTCAAGTCTCTGAAGATAAAACCATTCCTGGCATTCCAAATTTTCCCGTAACAAAATAATGGGAGATAAACAAGCTCATTACTAGACTTCATCCATTGTAGCATATTTCCTTGTAAAGAATAGTCCTCCCATCAGTAAGCTAAGCCCAAGTGTTCTGTAATAGTCCTTCTAACAATCTTCCCAAAATTACAACCCACAAAAAGATGCTCCACAGATTCAAGTTTTGAATTGCACAAATGACACCTATGGGATCCTATCCACCCTTTCTTAAGCAAATCATCCCAAGTATTAACTCTATCAAGAGCACACAACCAACTAAAGCATTTAATCTTACATGGGATCTTCCAATTCCAAAGTTTCTTGTACCACCATCCTTCCAATGGTGTCGAGAGGGTATCAACAATGAAATTGTAATCAAGTTATGTAGTTACTTGGCTCATTGAAGCATTATAGCTACCAAACAAGACTATCATCACAGTCTATAAGCATAATGCCCACATGTAACAACAAATTGGTGTATCATTCCCATTCCATCTTCCATTCGCCAACAAGATCCACATCCTCAACTGATAACCAGTATGAGCTAGAAGATGACCAATCACCAACATTCCTTACCTGGTTGAGTGTGATAATACCAAATTCATTGAGATAACTTATAAGGGATGGACAGAGACAAAAGGATTTCTCCAAGCCAACAACAAGATCGATCCCAACCAAAAACGATCGCCCATATCTCACTTTCCAGCTGAGAGTGTTTCTAATCCAATCGAAAACCCAGATAAAACCATTTTAAGAAAAAGAAGAGTCACATATTTTTCCCCTACTCTAAGTCATTCCACAAGTGATAGCTTTCATAAATATTTATCCTAAAATACTAAGTTCCAAATTCATTTCCCAAATAAAGCGAACCAAATACTCTTCATACTCAAAGAGATATTAAACCAATCCAAGTTTTTCACATTCCAGCCACCAAAATCAAAAGGTCTAGTTAAAGAGTCCCAACTGACCAGGTGTGCTCCCCGTCTTGTCATTGAACCTCCCCATAGTAAATTACTCATAATATGATGGAGTGACTCATAATAGAAGGTGAAACTTTGGCCAATGAGAACCAATACAGATTTAAACCATACATCATCGACCAAATAAGAAACGGTCACCCTTCCAGAGAGAAATATATTCGACCAATTACAGACTCGTTTCTCATTTTTTTAACAATACAATGACAATCATTCACATGGTAATTCAATGGTTTCAAACCATACCCAATATATTTCAATCCTATCTCAATCAAATCCATATTAAAAATAATTTTTTCTCTAATCCTTACATCCAACTCATCCTTTAAATTATTGCAAAGGAAAGAATACTTATCTAGGCTTATCATCATACTGGAAGCAGTATAAAACAAATTAAGTATGGACTTATAACACTACCACTCCTCATAGGTCCCTCGCCCAAAAAGTACCACATCGTTTACAAAAAGTAGATGTGTAATAACAAGGGTAGAAGAGAATATGATACCAAGTAGTTTACCATGTTCCTTAGCTTTCCCAATTAGCAAACTCGAGCCTTCGACAATCGATAGAAAGAGTAATGGATACATAGGGCACCCCTATCATAAACCACGTCTCACATTAAAAAACTCGGTAGGAGAACCATTAATGAGGACAACAAAATTGGTCGAAGTGACACAGGCCATGATCCAGTTCACAGTGTCCACTGTCAGACCTATTTGCAACAATATGAGTCTTAAAAAGGTCCAATTGACCCTATCATAGGCCTTAATCAGGTCCATATTCAAAACTAAAGCATCAAAGTTTATCACTTTAATAGAATGCAAAACTTCATGAGTTATACCCACCGCTTCAAGTATTTGTATGTTCTTCAAAAACCCAAATTGTTCCCCTGAGATAACCTTCGCTTACAAAAGCTTTTGTCTATTCAAGATAATCTTCGTGATGGCCTTATAGATAAGTTTACAGAGAGATATAGGTGTAAAATAATCAAAGGTTTCAGGTTTCTCACACTTTGGAATAAGTGCAAGAAAGGTTGCATTAAAGGCCCTTGAAATATAGCCTTCCAACCGTGACTGTTTTTCCGCAGCTAAAAGATCACCGCCCACGAGATCAAAGAAATACAAGAAGAACTCCATTGTTCACCCATCAGCTCCAGGACTCTTGTCCTTAGAAAATCCCTTCACAACAACCTCAACCTTCTCTAAATTCACTTCCTTCCCTACGTCCCTAGCAAACTTAGTGGAGAACAAGGTAGGGAAACACTTAATAATCTGCAATTGTTCCTAAATAAAGGATGATTTATGCTCCATGAAAGTAGTAAATAAAAAATCGGTCGCATCCATCTTCAGTTGTTCATGCTCTCGAAGACAATGCCCATTCGAACCCATCTCTCCCAAATCGCATTCCCATTACACCTCGAGCTAGCAAAGCTCTGAAAAAAATAGTGTTATCATCCCCATGTTCAATCCACACCACCCGGCTCTTAAGTCTCCAATTCAAAGCTTCAATAGTCAACAAATTCTCTTTACGAGTCTTAAGCTCAAGAAAATGCAAGGTATCCTCGGGTGATAAAATTCTCATACGAGAGAGCAGGAAAAAGTCTTGTATAACACCATCAATGGTAGTCAATTTGAGGTCCATCCCTTCTTCATCATGTGTTCCCAATCAATCACCACCTATTTCAGACGCTTAAGCTTTAGGACCAGTCTCATAATAGCATCAGAATCCACTGTCAGACAAGTAGTATACCAGGTATGCCTAATTAGAACAGTGAAATCATCTTCCTTCAACCACATATGGTTGAATTTAAAACGATATGATGGAATTCACCCACATCCATCCATTCGAATCAAATCGGGAAGTGATATGAGATCTCTGAAGGCCTCATCCAAACCTTGTGTTATGACAATCAAGGGACTAAGCTTTCAACAACTAGAAACCTATCCAGTCTCTTGTCAATACCCTCGGTTACCGACCTACCATTTCTCCATTTCAGGCCCATTGTGGTCGAAACAATGTCCACCAAATGAGAAAGCAACAGTAAATTTGTGAAAAAATCCGATAAAGGATCGACCCGAGCCTTAGAACCCCAAATTTCCGCTTCTAAAATGGTGAAGCTCAAATCATTTGTAATGATGAGGTTTCAGAGGTTAAGTAAACCCATCTTTGTAGCAGTATTCCAAAAAACCTCTCTATTATGATAAGGAGCATACACGTTTAAGGAATTCCACAAACAAGTGGATCCCTTGAATTGAGCCTTAACCAAGATACCAACCAAAGTATTAAAATCTTAACAGTGGACCACCGTAAGGTTCCAGGCTACCAACAAACCTCCAGAAAGTCCAGACGAGTCAATAGCACAAAATTCCCACTTCAGAAATATCTTAGCAAAAAAAAGCAAAGCCTGATCCCGGGAGCACATGGTCTCCTGTAGGAAAACCCAAGATGAACCTTTTCCAACAACAATTTCAGTTCCCTTTGTTTGGTTTTCCCTCCAAACCCTCTTCTATTGTAAGAGAAAAGACACATTAGGAAACACAATCAGACAGATCCATTGCTTTAAGGACCCTCAAAAGGGAAGGGGAGGTCAGTGTTAAGCCAACCCGAACAACTTCTTTGATTCGAGTAGAAAGATGACCATAGTTTCCATCCATGAAATAAGACCCATCACCCCAACAACCTGAAATAGTCTTTCTTCTTCGAACACATCTGATGGTGGCATTCTCATGTCGAATGGAAGCAAGAGGTAGTACGGAAGGTGACCTTGGGGTTCTATCCATAAAGATAGGTAGAGTATCTAGGAGAGAAGGATCATTACAAGTAGGGGATCCAATAGGACTAGTAGAGGGAACCATACCCCTATCAACCTCAACCATCGAAGATGTAGGGACTCCTCTGTCAGACGCCCCAGAGGAGTGCCCATGACAACCCTAGTAGCACCAATGATGATTGTATGATAAATTGTCTTTCTTGTATATATTATCAAGGTTGAAACCAATTTTTTCGTCCTAGAGTATGACCTTAAATTACTTTTTATTAGTTAAGAGCTCATCTTCCTTAGATGTAACAAAACAATTTAACGACCAAAGACCCAAAGGCATCGATTATGAGTTGGAGTCTACCCTCTTATGGCCCACCAATGAGCTATTTTAGGTGGTCATGCTTTGTCTACACCTAATGATGAAACTTTACACCAAGGTCTTTATACTTTATCAATAAAAGCTAGATAGTAACCCTAGATATTATAAATTATAATATTTAATTTTGGAAGAAAAATAAATACATTAAAATTAATATGAAAATCATCATTGTCACATTACAATACCTAGAGATCCATTTAAAATATAGAGTTAATGTCACTTGGTACAATCATGTTCATGTTAACTAATTCAATGGAATATGCAAATACCTTTATGATGCAAAGTACTCATGTAAATGATTCCTTCGAAGAAAAATGCTATATGATTAATTATTATTAACAAGAGTCGCAAGGTGGAAATGTCCTCAACGTTGCTATAATATGAATGACGAGAAGCTAATAGTAAAGATAAGAGTCTTTCATGTAAGTTCGCTAGCGCTTGTCTCGCAACATCATTGATGCATCAGCTTTCAGATGACAATACCTATTCTTTTGCATGGATGCTTTTCTTCTAAGTTTTCCTTTCTATAGCTTTTGTGTTTCAGGAATATCTGTTAGGAAAATCGACGAGATTGCCAAATGTAACACAATAATAGCTATTAAAAAACTTCAAATTCACCTAAATCCTTAAACCAAAGGAAACGATTTTAAATGCCATGTAATCTCTAAGTTTAAGTACTTGACAATAAGTGATAAATGTTAACAACCTAACTACAACAAATACTTTTATGGATGTTAGTTGTGCATGAGTTATATGCATATGATGATGTCTCTAATATGCATAGATTACATGTCTCACATATGTGCATCGGTAAAGTGTATTTAATCCATGGTCAAGCATTATATTATTATCAACAATAGATTTTGTCATCTAATCATTAAATTATTATGAATTTATTAAATTATTATAAATATTTAAAATTTAAGATAAATTTAAATCTATCCAAAATAGAAAGGTTAAGAGTAAAACCTTTTTTTGGTCAATGTAAAAATTATATATCATTCTAAAATAAGAAAATGGCAACCCGTTAAAGGTATTTGATATAGGTTTCCATCTCCAACCTCATTTACATAAACAACATTTTTTTATAACTATCCATTTACTATTATCATCTATATGGGCTTGCATTCCACTTTTTTCCCCTTTAAGTTGGTAATGACCCATATTGTGGAAGGCTTATAATTGGAATGACTCGATTCGTAGACTAAGAGGCTGCAGATTTGGAACTTAAACATATGATGGGATGCTTAGTAAACACATGGCTTGGGAGACAATGACATTAATGTCAATTGCATTCAATATTTTTTTTATGATTATCCATTTACTATTATCATCTATATGGACTTGCATTTCACTTTTTTTTCCCTTTAAGTTGGTAATGACCAATATTGTGGAAGGCTTAGAATTGGAATGACTCGATTCATAAACTAAGAGGCTGCAAATTTGGAACTTAAACATATGATGGGATGCTTAGTAAACACATGTCCTGGGAGACAATGGAAATAATGTTGATTGCATTCCATAGGATACGGTTAAAATCATTCACTAATTTGAAAATGTAATGCAATATCTATGAATGAATTGTTCTTATTAAGAAATTATTTTGAAGTATTTATCAATTATATACAAAAGTCAAAAATATTTTATATAAATATAAGGTGATTTTAAGTTTCTAATAAGAATTTATTTGTATAAATATTTGAATTATATGAATAAACAAGATCTACCAGGTGTAAATTCCCTTCAGAGTTGTTTTTTAAATCTGTAATTAAAATTGTGAGTTGATAGAAGATAATGTAAATTAATTAAAAAACTTCAAATGATAAAATTCCAATGCCGTGTCCTTGGGAAATATAATTTAATCCTTTGATGAAATTGAAACACAACCCTCTGTTTTTGGCTTTCAAACTATAAGAATAATTGGCAAGAGTCTCTCACCACCTGGTGCAGAATGTTATCTCAAAAATCACCTCTTCTTTAATCTTGAATTAAATCACAAATATAAAAAAAAGGATTGTGGTTAGAAATAGTAAAAGACACCCCAAATTCTCATACAACGAAAAATAACGTTTTCACTAAATCAAAATAAAGGAGATTTGACAACATTAATTATGAAAATAGGGCGCCACTACAAAAGCTGAATTGTAGCAAATTATTGGAGACTACCTCAACGAACTACACTTTCAACTAAAAATTCACATGTCTGCAGGTTAGGGTTACTCTGGATTGAATTAAAGTTTAAATTGTCGGCACTTCAGGTTTGTTAGTGATTAGTTTATGGATTTTTTAAGCCTATAACTTTCTTGTAAATAAAAGAGTTAATGAGGTCGCGGACAAGGGTTGTCATGGGCATTAATGAGCTCGAAGTGGGGAATTTAAAGCTTAAAGGTTTGCAAGTGGCATTTACTTTCAAATGTTGTATTAAATATTGATGTGCTCCTATCAAAGACAATAACTGAGCGATTGATCTCATGATCACAAAACTGTTCCATGAATTTCAATCAAAGGAAACTCTAGCATTACAAAGATGGAGAAATAAACTAAGTCTGAAAGCACATTTCGATTTAATTGAGAAGCCTACATACTTATACATACCTAGAAAAATTCGATGCCGAATGGTGAGTGACAATAAAGTATACCCATTTCACTTTGTGAGGTGGCTCGATGCGATGGATGACATTGTCCTTGAGTTCTTTGGTTGGATGACGCTGGATGGCGTTGGATGACATTGTGCTCGAGTTCCGACAACTCCATTTCCAGAGTACCAATAATACATATGTTCAGAGATTCATTGATAGGTTCATGGATTTGTTTTTCTTTATCATATGTCTCTTGTTTATCAAAATTGAAAACCATGAACCGCCACAATGTGACAATGGATCCAAAATTTTGTGTTTCAACCATGTTGATCTTGCTTTCCGGATCAATGAAGGAAAGTTCCAAGATGATGACTATAATGGAATAGAAATCAAGATGATGACTAGAATGCAATAGAAATCAAGCTGGTAAGTATAAGTGAAAAACACAAAAATATTAGATGTACAGTGGTTGCAAATAAGAAAACATTTTATCATGTTGTGAATTTGAGGTGTTGATATTAGAAACCCAAAGCCTTGGAAGATATAACTCAAGAATGTGAAAAGGATGTGGTTGTGTCAACATATGGTGTAAACAGTGATAAATTATTGGTTGTTACCTTATAGAATTCAAGCATGTTTTACAAGTATGGAACTTGGAAACACGGAATTGGCTTCGGAATTTTCCAATAAACACCTGGGCGATGTTTGACATAAATATTTGGATGATGTTTGCCATATATCGAAGGTGTAATTGTAATGTGGATATATTCCCTTAAGGCATATGCCTTTACACAAAATCAACAGCAAAATTGGTTGGAAGTATTGGCGTTTGGAGCGTAAACAAAATCAACAATAGAATTGGTTGGAAGTATTGGTGTATGGATCCTAAACTACAGAGGATTTCATAAAAAGTTGATTATATAGGTGTTTATATTTTAGAATTTGGGGTAGACCAACACTTATGTTTTTTCGATATTGCACAATAATGAGACGAGTGTATTGTTCAAATTGGTTTAATGGTAGTTATCCCAATTCAAAATAAACAATTATTAAAAAAAAGTATTAAAAATAATTAGTAGTTGATGCATGGATAACGGGAAGTTTGTGGTAGACAACCTATTTACACTTAACGTGTGGACTATTGGTGTCATTGACTATGCTAGTATTAGTTTCTATTAAACTCCATGCCAAGCTTGTCTAGTAGATAAATGGATCTTAAAAATTGGATGAGATAGAGCATTGTTTTTCTGAACATTTGATTGGCCATGAAATCTCAAATTGTGAATATATTGGTGGTTGTAACACGGATTTCTCCCTTGTTACATGCAAAAGCACCATCCTTACGTCAATGCGACTGTAAGGGAGAGTTCATGGTAAAGTAAAACAATAATTAGTAGATAAATGGACCTTAAAAATTGGATGAGATAGAGCATTGTTTTTTCTGAACATTTGATTGGCCATGAAATCTCAATTTGTGAATATATTGGTGGTTGTAACATGGATTTCTCCCTTGTTACATGCAAAAGCACCATCCTTACATCAATGAGACTGTAAGGGAGAGTTCATGGTAAAGAAAAACAATAATAAGTACCAGCTTGTCCGCAGCGGAAAGGGCTTCCTCATTAACTCTATCGATGACATTGTTCTAAGGGTTGCAACAAAAATATTGTGCAGTAAGGTTCTACACAAGATGATGCCTACGAAATGCACTACCGCAACAGTAGAGACAATAGAATAGTGAGCGCAAGGAGTGCACATTAATTGGTCCCAATTCCTCCTGAACGAACTGATGGATGACGTGGTTGACGCGCAGTAGTTTCCCACGATGAAGTTCCACTTGTTGTGGATTTCAATTCTGATCTCGTTTGCAACATGGACTCCTTCGCCAGATTATCAACCCATGGATATCCTAGTAGAGCTCCTTGGCACGTCGTTCCAGAACATCTTGGACCATAAAGACAACAAGCGCAAGGCCGATACAAAGCTTGCATTCTTTCTCCAAGGAGAAATGATTAGAAAGATCGCGTGCCAACAATGTAGAATGTTCCCTACAACAGTGGCTAATTATCCTTTCATTAAATTCTACGTCGGGTTGCACGATATCATCTTGCATTCGCGCAATGACCCCAAGAAGCAGGCACTTTCGACCTTCTTCATCATCAGAGATGCATATATTGAGAGGGAAATCAAAGACTGTCCCAAATAATGGCTTATCCAATGTGTGGAGATGCCTGCAGAGCAGCAACCGCTGCAAGGGGGTCCACAAGAGAACCCACCGCAGAAGCGCGCCAATACCAACACACAGGAGCATCAGGATGATGCTAAAGAAGAAGAAGAAGAAGAAGAAGAGTGAGACCCACCTAAAGCGGGCGAAGAAGACACCCCTACTAATGAGGAGGTGCGTGCCGAAAGAACCCAGAAAAGAAATGGAAAAGAGTCCATGGAGGAAGATGCAGAAGACTTGGGCATTCCCCATAGAAAGAAGTAGAAGGATAACCGACCCCAAGTCATGAGCATAGCAGAAGAGGATCTGACTCTCCTTAGAGAGGTGGTCGTCGAACTAGCTGAGTCCACTTTGGGTGATATTATGCGTAGCCAAACCAATTGGATGGCTTCACTCAGTGTGCAAGTTACCCGGCTAGAAGAGGTCGTCACAGAAGTGCGTGATACCGTGTAGGATGAGACCTATGGTGTAGACCCATCAGACACTTTGGTGACGTCGGTGATGCTGCCACCCTTAAGAGTAGAAATGCACGCCTAGGAATTTTCTATAGAAGAAGCAGAAAAAGAGGCAAGTGTCCATAGCCCGAACATGTTAACTTTGGATTCTAAGCTGACGTTGTCGCAAATCTATTCCATTCAGCATGCCGCAGCTACTGACATAAGCATCTGAGAAAATGCGGTTGCATATCAGGCAGCTAAGGCAACCAGGAAAGCAAAGGCACGCAAACAAGTCATCAAGCGCCAACAGGAAGACCTCGAAGCACAAGTGCAAAGGTAGGCTTCACTGGAAGAAGCCATAAAGGAGGCAGTCGCACAACTATTAGATGACAAAGCAGGAGGCGAGGCAGATCCTGTGCACCAATTGATGCGGTTATCCAAACTGACTGCATATCTAAAAAAACAGGTTCAAGACTTAAATACCAACCAGCATTTGAGCACGCCTCCCGAAGTTGAGCAACAAAGGAAAGAATCGGCGAATCAAGTTGTTGGTTGGCTTAGGGAAGCCGAACAGATCTGCACAGAGGCGGTGGAAGCAATTGCCATGGTATGGGAGCAACTCATCGACGATGAGACTGTGGAACAGCTTGCCAAGCAAGCGCGGCAAGTAGAACTACAAGTACTAGCAGTGAAGGAAAAGATTAAGAAGCTACCAAAAAAGGAGAAAATCGCCAAAGGCACTGAGCTCAAGCAGCTCCAGGATAAGGCAAGAACCATGCGTGAGTAGGAACACATGCGCAACAAAGAGACAGTTGAGAAACAAGTCGAAGCTGAAAGGGTGACAGAGCTAATTCAGCATGTCCAGTAGCGAATCAGCGAGTTCACACAGGCACTGGCCAATGCATCGTTGGAACACCCTAGTTCCGACAGAGTGTAGGAACTGGAAAAGTAGGCAAAAGAATCCTGTCGGGAGATAGAACAGCTTACTCCCATTTTTTCCCAATTCCAATAGAAGGTTGGAAGCGTAGAACAATCTGCGCCGGAAGATGCACCAGAGGCTGTGCAAGAGGAGGAAAAAGAAGAAAAGGAAAATGAAGACAAAGAGGGACATGAAGATGAAGAGGAATAAGAAGAACGCCACAAAGAAGACCTGGAGCACACACAAGAAAAAACTATGGAAGTAGATTCTTCAGATGAGGCCGAAGAAGAAATTGTATAACTCCAAGCTTCATCATCTAAATTTTTTCTAAGTAGGGGATGATCCCGTGGTGCAGGAAACACCACCAACAAAAAAAAACACAAGTGACAAAACGCGCAAGAGAGGAAGCAGGAGAAAGGTGCGCACAGAAAAAATAAAATTCAAAGAAACGGTCACACATGTTGCTCCACATACTACGTCCATTGCTTCATGGCTTGGGACGAGCCACATGTGAGTGTTGGGGGCCTGTTGGGCCTAGGGAAAGTGCACAAAGCACACAGGAAATAAGTGCAAGTGAAGAAACGCGCAAGAATCAGTCCGCAGTGCAAGCACAATAAAGGAAATCTGCGCGGACTAAGAAAATGTGTGCGGACTAAGGAAATGGCGAATGAGGAAAGCTGTGCAGAAGAAGGAATAGGTGCAAAAGAGTTCACCTGCATGGAAAAGGGAAACTGCGCAGAAGGAAGATGTCACAGGGTAAAGCAGTAGCACAAGTGTAGAATAATGGCCGAAAGCGACAAGATGATCGTGGGTGCTGAAGTCGGCTTAAGTCGGTGGATGCCACACAAGTGAACGCATGTTGTAAGTAAGGTCGTTAGTGCCTTGTGTCAAGTCATGATTGCCACAGCTGTAGCCTGAGAGGTGGCTGATGGTGATAGTTAACAGACTGCATGTATGCAGTCGACCCTACGTGGTCATGTAAAATAGTATAAATAGGAGGGATTTAATAGTTAGAAGGTTTCTTTTTGGTTGACTTTTAGTGATTATTGATTTATGTTGGTTGTTTTAGTCTTTGGATGGGTTAATAGAGGAAATATATCTAAGAGAGTCGAGAGAAGCTGTGAGATTTGAGTGGCAGAGTAGCAGGAAGTCTGCAGGATGCAGTGAGAGGTAGTGAAGTAGAAGAGAAGCTCTGCTAGAGAGGCGTGGATGCGAGATGAGTTGATCCAGGCTGTGTGCGAATCAGTATATGGTACCAGTAGAGTAGGAGAAATAAGACAGAGAGCAAGAGAGAAAAAGAGAGTTTGAGTGGAAATATAGATCTAGGACAGTCTGCAGTTAAATGCAGGCTGAAAGCTCCATATATTTCTCATGCCAGATGAAGAGCGCCTTGTGGTTTTTCCCAGATGGGTTTCCACGTGAATTCTCCTGTGCGTTTATGATTGCTTGTGTATGTTTTTTAAGCTTATGATGCAAGTCCTATTATGGTTGAATGAATGATGCACTGTCAATAAGAGTCGGAATGCATGAATAGGTTATTATGTACATATTTTGAGTATTAGTTTATGTTTATATCACAATCGATGTTGCGCTTCTATTATACTACTCATGTCTGTTAGCTTGCCTGTATATTCAGTCGTTTTTAAAGTACTAAGGCCGAATTTGTGTCACGTCGTTAGTAGTTAATAAAAGATATGCGCGGTGTGCGCTACAGTTCGGTGGAAATGACTCCATCCTTGCGACTTGGTCGAGATCCTTGGTCACGCGCCAAGGGACTATAATCCCTCGACAATTGTGAAAACATGGTTCCGTTGGTTACCCATCGAAGAGATATCTTGGGTGAGACTACGCTTGCTTTACGGGTGTTGCCGACGGGGATTTATCTATCGGGCCGGTATCTCAGGTGTTTGTTGGGTTGATGGGCTGCGCAGAACCTGGGTCGTGCGAGTTAGGCAAAGTGGCCAACATGCAGAAAACTTATTTACACTTAACGTGTGGACAATCAGTGTAATTGACTATGCTAGTATTAGTTTCTATTAAACTCCATTCCAAGCTTGTCTAGTAGATAAATGGACCTTAAAAATTGGATGAGATAGAGCATTTTTTTTTGAATATATTGGTTGTTGTAACACGGATTTCTCACTTGTTACATGCAAAAGCACCATCCTTACGTCACTGAGACTGTAAGGGGGAGTTCATAGTAAACTAAAACAATAAAACATATTAATAACAAAGGAAAAAAAAAAAAAAAATATATATATATATATATATATATACATACGAGGGATAAACTAAATAAAATACAAATAAACAAATGTTATACCTTCTTTTTTGTAAAGTGGGACACCATGGTCATCTTGGAAGTGGTCTGCCTCTCCATAGGATGGTTCTCCAGGTGGGTAAGGAGGATGTCTCGACGTACTAAGCGGGAATGGTATGGAAACGAGAATGTGGAAAAATGGTGTTTGAATACCCAAGAGAAAAGGTGTCCCAACATACTCACAATAATGGAAAAAAGGTAGTTTGGGAGAGCCCTTCACAATTTATTTATAGAATGGATCTAGGGTTTTTTTACCCAATGTGGTTACCCATGGTATTTTCCTATGGTTCTCTCTCTTTTAGGGTTTTTGCACCCTTTTTAGGGTTTTTGAACCTTTCTTAGGGTTTTGACCATTTTTTAGGCTTTTTGACCCCTTTTTGGAGAGAGTGAAGGTAAATCATAGTAAATAATAATGTTTTGGACCATTTTTTGTGTAAATACAATTGTGAAGGTCAGAAGTAAGGGAAATATGGTAGGAATATGATGTATGTATGTGGTTTAGACAATGTAGAGCTAGGTGAACAAATTTTTGTATTAACAGTGGTTGAATCCATAATGAAAAGACCAGAATGGATTTTTTTTCTTCAAACTCTTTGTGGGATTACTAAATGTGAGGGTTAGATTCCTCATTTAAACCCAAGAAAATGAGATTTTTATAATATCAAATTTCTATCTAATCGATAAATTTGCAAATCTATTGATTAACATACAAGGGTTTTTAGGATGGACAAGACAAGATTCATGGGTTTGGTTGCATCTGGGCATATTCTTATGGTCTTCTGGCCATTCTTGGAGAGCTCCATGTGGATTCTTGTGTCTTCATGGGGAATTCGGTATTTGGACTAGCTTGGATTCCTTTGATCAACCAGATTTATTTTCCAAGATAACCACAATGAGTCAGTATCTCCTAAGCAAAACATCTGTAAGTAAAGGACAAATCAATTACTTGAATTTCTTTGATAGAAGATCACCAACAATCATATAATTATTGTTGATATAGATGAAATGAGGTAGAGTAAGAAGGAGAGATGGAAGAGACTTGCCTTTGATAAATTTGATGATCAACGGGATATAACTTGTGGAATATGGTAGACTTTTTATTTCAAGGTCCCCTTGGATCAAGTACCCAAAATGTTATTATGAATTCCTATGAACATGTCAGCACTTCCTAGCATAGGAAATATTAGTAAAGGATTAGGAAACCCAATTAATTAAAATAAGAGTATCTACATGTTTTGAGCCAATGTTGTTCCTTCCAAACAAGTTACATCTTGTGCCACATAGAATTAGAAGAACAATTCAATCTGGGTCCATGTAGCAAGAGACTAAAATGGTTAAATAAGTTATGAGACGATCCATCCCAAGACTCAACTAGGCATGCCGACTAGTTCATAGTCCCAGTCAACTCCTTGGTCGGATCCACAACTCGGTCATCTCAACGGATCAGTCAATTAGACGAATTAGTCAACCAACACATAGGTCGATGGGTCATCATTCATGCAAACGGTATTTGATGATTCCAGCACATGTCAAGAGACATTCTGAATAGTTGGAAGACATCCAAAACACATGGAAATGATGTCTCTTCATCTTCTTCTAGCCAGCGAATGGGAAGAATCCATAAGGTATCTTGTAACTACTTTTTTTGTAACTGAAACACAACAATTAGTTACCTAAGCATCCCTCAGAACTGTATAAATACTTGTAAGCTTGAAAATGAAATGGCTTTTAGTTCTCTATTCTTGACTCCACTAAGATGAGTTCATAAAGAAAAGGCTCAATTGGTTGCTATAAGATCCTACATTTAACCTATGTGTATGTAATGAGGCTTTTGGCTCATTGCACCCTCTGCATACAAACTAAAGAGAATGGCCTCTCATGGTGATTGCTCAATACAATTGGAGTTTTTTCCCTCAAGGTTTCTTCGTTATCGATTCATGTCTCACATCCTTCTTTGATTGGCATTGTCTGTTAAATTTGTAGTTGTATAATGTTTGGTGTGTGTTATTATTTATAGTTGTTTCTTTGATCAATGTAGCATTAATCACTTCTTCCATAAAAGGGTTCAACTCATTCAATTGTGTTTGTTGCACCCTTGTCAACTAGTACCTGGGAAACAACAAGATCATTGGTATCAAAGATTAATTAATCCATCCTTGCTTACACACTAATTACATATTTAAAAAAACTTATGCATGCACATACACACTCTAAGACCCAACTATTTAAAATTCCTTTGCCTTCGACTTCTAAGTATTTATATGCTCACAACCGCATATCAAAGATGGAAGGTGAAAATGTGGACAATGCTCCTAGTGACGAAACTGAACGACTCATTGAGAAAGCAATCACTCAATAGTGAACTGAACTGTATGAACATTTCAATGATATTCTTGCTTGACTCATAAGTTCATTTGGCTCGACTTTGGTTAGAAACCCAACGAGAACTGCCTTTGACAAGGTTACCCCTTTAAGGTACATATGAACTTGGATATACAAAACATGGAAGGCAAGTTCGATATGGAATCTATAGAAAATTGGATACAACAATTGGAGTCATATTTCTTTGTGAATCAATTTTCTGAGGCTGAGAAAATCACCTTTGCGTCTTTAAAGTTGTTGAATTCTATACACTGCTAGTGGGAACCTATTTACCAAATCTGAGGAATATGGAAACCCCATCAACACATGGGAAAAATTTGTTAAACATTTATGGAAGGAATTTTATCCACCCATGTACATGGAACAACAATACAAGAAGTGGCAATAATTGAGACAATGGAAGGATCAAACCGTACAGAGTTATACTAACTTAATTACGTCGACCAATGGCTTGACTTGGTGTTAGATAGGAAGATAAGTTACTTGTTTTGAAGTATATTAGCAGTTTAGCTCCTTATATCCAACAAGAGATCGAATTCCTCACTATTGGCACTCTCGCAAATGCATTCCATTATGCCATCAAGCTTGAGATGAAACTAAAAGTGAAAGGACACTTCTCGACCAAACAGACGAGTTGACCTTTCGACAAGAAATATCAGTATAATGTTGACTCCGACATGTCAAAATGGTCTCCTCATACTACTTCTTAGAAGTCAGAACACGGTACGAAGTCTTTCAAGAAAGACAAGGGAAAATCGTATAAACAACTTCCTGCAGGAAAATGGTGTGATAACCATAGTTCAACTTGGCATGATGCATTAGAATGCAAATTTCAGAAGGCACTTTTGGCATAGGTGTCTACTTTCGACTCGAACGATAGAGCTATTATGGAATCTGACCCTGACTTCGTGATTTTATTGGCATTGACAACCCTTGTGAACTCTATTGGTGTTGACGAAGATGAATGCGAATGACTATTCCATACACAAATATGGGTTCAGAATAGCCCATTGCATTTGATTGTGGACAATGGAAGTCAAAAGAACTTTTTCTTTGAAGACATTGTGAATAAATTGGGTCTTGCTACTAATCCAAATCAGCAACCTTATAACATTGGTTGGATTAAGGATGGACAAGAACTCAGGATCACCCAATAGTGCAGGCTTCCCTACTTCATTAATCCTTTTCATGATGAGTTGTTTTAGGAACTTACACCACTTTCAATAGCCAATGTACTGTTTGGTAAGCCTTACTTTTGGGACAGACATCGAAGGTATCAATTGAGACCACATAAATTGATTGTCAAACTCCAAGCTCAATGCTATGGTATTCCTGAAATCCAACCCACATCAACAATCTAGATGGTTTCAGAAAAGAAAGCCAAAAAGATGATTAACCATGCTCAGCAACTCATGTTGCTAATGATCGAACCTCAACACTCTCGAAATATCACAACAACTAGTCACCTCTCCACCGACCACGACTCTTGGAAACTACAACAAGTCGATATAATACTTAAAGAATACAAAGATGTGTTTAAAAGTTCAACTGGAGTACAACTACATTTCCAGGTAAAACACTCCATTGATCTTGTTCATGGTTCTTCATTACCCAATGCATATGTTTACAGAAGGTCTATTCAAGAAAATGAAGAAATTCACAGAAAATTCAAGACTTGATCGATAAAATCCATATTTGAATTAGCTCCTCTCCTTGTGGAATTCCAATCGTCCTAGTTTGAGTAGCTCAAGAACAAGCTTTGCATCGCTCTAGTGCTTGTGCTAATCGATCTGCATTCGCCATTCGAAATCGATATTGACGCATCTGATTATGCAATGGGCGTTGTGATCACGCAAGTAGGTCACCCAGTGGCATTCCACTCAGAAACTTTCAATGATATTGTTTGTAAGTATTCTACCTACGATAAGGAACTGTATGCCATTGTACAAGATCTTAAGTAGTGGAGACACTACATTCTAGGTAAAGAAATGGTCGTCCATACCGACCATAAGCCTCTGCATCTCGTTCTGTCACAGAATAAGTTAAAGGCAACAAGAAAAATTAAGTGGATTAATTACTTACAACAATTTCAGTTGGTAATTAGGCATTAGAAAGGAAAACCGAATGCATCAACTGACTGCCTTAATCGACCACCAATTATTTCACTTCTTATAGTGTAAAGCATGCATGGTTATGACACCATTACTTGGCCACGACTATATGAAGAAGACAATTATTTTTTGATGACGTACTGACAACTCCATATAGGTCAATCGATTGTCCTGACTGCTGCGTGAAGGACAACTTGCTTTACAAGCTAGGATAGCTTTGTGTACCTTATGGTGAGCACCTCCAGAAGCTGATATGGGATGTGCATTACAACAAAATGACATGATATTTTGGAGTGGCAAAGACACTCGATGTACTCCAAAAGTATTTCTACTAGGATTCACTTAAGGTGAATGTCGACAAGTACATCAATTCGTGAGTGGTTTGTGCCATCGCCAAGCCACCAAACCGATGACATGGTCTATACATGCCCTTTCCCATTCCTAGGAGACCATGGGAATATATTTTCCTGGACTACTTTATTGGATATCCTATTACCTGACACCAACATGATGCAATCCTAGTAGCAATTGTCAAATTCTCTAAACTGGATATCCTCATTCCTTGTAAGAAGACTACGACATCCCAACTAACTTCTCAACTCTTCTTCAAGAATGTTTGGAATCACTATGGCTTGCCAACTTCAATCATCTCCGACCGCATCTCAATATTTGCAAACACATTTTGGAAGACTATTTGGCAGCAACTTGACACACAACTATCTATGTCGACAACATTGCATCCTTAGACTAACGGACATACAAAAGTTACGAATCGCATGGTGGTACAGTGGCTTCACATGTACAACCACAAGCATTGCAGAACATGGGATGAAAGTTTCCCATACATCCAGCATAGCTATAGCTGGGCGTAGCATAGATATATAGGAAAGAGTCTGTTTGAAGTCTATTATGGATTTCAACCCTCAACGCCTATAAAATTGGTTAGCCAACCGATTGGCTTGGCAAACACCGACCATGAACAACAACAAATTGATAAGGAACTCAAGTTCAGGGATTAGTTGCAAGAGATTCAGAAACAAGCATCGAAGATGATGCAACAATCTAATGAAAAAGCCAAGGATCGACACAATAACCATCATATTCCTCATTCATTCAAAATTGGGGATCAGGTCTAGTTGCATCTCAAGAAGAAATATTCAGTGGTCCACAAAGGAAGATAAAGCCTTTACAATATGGTTCTTACACTATTCTTGAGAAAATTGGGGGAAATGCTTGTAAGCTCAACATTGCACCATACCTGGGTCTACATCCAGTATTCAATGTGAAATTTCTTTGACCATATTTTCCACCATTATTGGAACAAATCAACTTAAAATTGACAGATGCAGAAGACGTCTTCCCAGATGTTTAAGAACCCCTTGCCATCAACACTATCATTGGACCACAATAATGTCATACAAGGATGCAAACATTTCCCTTGTTACAGGTGACCAAAGCAGGACAACTCTCATATCAGGGAAAGTGGTATTCATTTTCTGAATTGAAGCTCAAGTTTCCTCACTTGCATGAGTAGACAATGGGGGAGATTTTCACTTAAGGGGGGATTCTGATCCATCCCAAGACATGAACGAACACATCGACTAGTGTCTAGTCCCAGTCGACTCCTAGGTTGGATCCACGACTAAATTGTCTAATTGGATTAGTCGATTCAACGACTTAGACGACTAGCACATAGGACGGCGGATCATCACTCATGCCGATGATATTTGATGATTCCAACACACGTCAAATGACATTATGAACATTTAGAAGGCATCCTAAATGCCATCGATGCAGCAACGATGTCTCTTCATCTTCTTCTAGCTAGTGAATGGGAAGAAGACATATTGTATCTTGTAATTGTTTTCTTTGTAACTGAAATGCAGCGGGTAGTTACATAAGCATCCCTCAAAATACTATAAATACTTGTAAGCTCGAAAATTAAATGGCTTTTGGTTCTCTTCTCTTGACTCTACTAAGACGAGTTCCTAAAGAAAATCCTTGATTGGTTCCTATTAGATCCTACATTCGACCTCTGTCTATTTAACGAGTCTTTTGGCTCATTGCACCCTCTGCTTATAGACTAAAGAGACCGACCTCTCACAATGACTGTTCAATACAATTGGAGTTTTTACCCTTGGGGTTTCTCCATTATCAATTATTGTCTCACATTCTTCTGTGATTGGTATTGTCTATTAAATTTGTAGTTGTATAGTGTTTGGTGTACATGTTTTTTCTTTATAGTTGTTTCTTTGATCAATCTAGCACTAATCTCTTCTGCCATAATAGGGCTTGACTCATTCAATCGTCTCTATTGTCCCCCTATCAACTACCTGAGCGACAACAAGATCATGAGAACTGTTGTGAATCATGCTAGTGCAAATTACAACAGAGTAAATTAGAAAGTAGCCACTGAGGACATTTTGACAAAATGGGATGAGATTGAATATGATTCCATGCAATTTTCAAAGTGATTGATCCATATCAGAGCTTCTTAATTTACCTTGACATGCAAGGAACTGAAATGGAGTTAAAGTTGCACACACGTGCTATGTATTCTATAACTTTAACCTTTATCTTAAGGCATCCTTCCATAACATGTTCAATGTATTTCTAGTGTCCATCATAACATATCGGAGTTAGATTTGAACTTGAGTGAAGAATATTAAAACCAATACTCCCAACCACCCAATCTAGGTTCTGTTGACTTGTAATAAAGACATTCTCATTATTATAATGAGTGTCTTTATATATATGTATATATATAGTATTCAAAGAATAAAATACAAATTAAAAAAATAACAATAAAAATATATTTCATAACTTCATACTTAGAACAAACCAAAAACACTCAAACAATGTTTATCCTTTTTTATTTAGCCATCGAAAATAAAGAAATGTTGTTAATTTTTATTAAAAACTAAATAAAAGAACAAAACCCAAGTAAGTCATTAACTTCACAAATCTCCTCCATTGTGTTTTTCAACCGACTATAAAGTTGTGAAATGGATAATGTAAAGAGCTACCGATAATAATCATAGTATTAACAAGGTTGTGCGATGGTGTTATGGCATGAGATACATATTAGAGGCATGCCATTGTAAATCTTCTAAAATTGGTGTTAAAAATAGATCTAGACAAGTTGCAGCTCATCAGGGATCTGTCCATTGGTTGTAGTATGGGTGGTCAAGGTTGTGTGATGGTGTTATGGCATGAGATATATCTATCCATTGGTTGTAGTATGGGTGGTTGGGAGGAATGAATTACTCTTACCATCGAGTTTCTATTCTTATAAGTGACATGTATACTTCTGTTGAGCTTCTATGTTACATATAAGTTATGAATGATTGTAATCTTGACTCTCGTGCTGATATGTTCCAAATTTTTAGTTTTAAAGATTCATTTTTTTAATTATTATATATATATTTCTTAATTTTGTATTGTTAAATTCGTGATCATATCGAAAGTGTCTCTAGTTAAATTCGTAATCATATCCACAGAGTCTTTAGTTAAATTCGTAATTAAAATCATTTATCCGAAGAATCATTCGTTAAATACGTTATTTGAAAAACGAGAAAAAAAGGCGAAAACAAAACATTATTTTGTTGTGTCAGAAGTGGGATTTGAACCCACGCCCTCTTTCGAAGACCAGAACTTGAGTCTGGCGCCTTAAACCACTCGGCCATCCTGACTAATATGACAATTATATAAAGCGCGTATCTTGTGTTATATTCTGACATCACTTGTTCTTGCGAGTTCATTTGAAAATTATGATCCGCCCACTTAATAAGTTGAAGTGTCTCGTGAAAGTTGGGCCCAAACTGCTTCATCATTCTTGATTTCGAGTTCATCGATTCCTTCTTTCCACATTCCCCAAACCAATAGGCCTAAGAAGATTTACCACAATCTATTGAGTACAACATTATTGAAAATATCAACTACCCATCTTATCATGTTGGGAGAAATGTTTCAATTGGATCGATTGGATCTTTTAAATAGCATATGACTTTTATTAAACAAAAATAAAGGCGGGAAATGGGGTGAAAGATGAAGATGATATTTGAATCAGCAGATTCTACTATATAGTCTTGAATTAATCATCAGGTGGTGCTGTGGTGTAGTCGGTTATCACGTCAGTCTTACACACTGAAGGTCCCCAGTTCGAGCCTGGGCAGCACCATAACGATTTCGAAATGATTTTTGATTTTGCAGACATACGAATCCTCTCTTGACTTTTGCTTCCCTGAAGAACTTGAATCAAACCTGGGCAACACCATAACTTTTTCCAACTTATCTTTAATTATACGGAGAAATAACGGATCGTTATTGTAACATATGGTTTAGCATTGACTGTCGCAAGGTGCTCTGGTGTAGTCGGTTATCACGTTAGTCTTACACACACACTGAAGGTCCCCAGTTCGAACCTGGGCAGCACCAATAACAAGAACAAAATTGATCTTGGAATTTACAGAGATACGAATCCGCTCTTCACTTTGAATCCAACCTGGGAAACATCATAAAGTTTTCTTGATCTATGATTTTACGGATAGATACAGATCTTAGCTTTTTCCAACTGATCTTCAAGATAAATATCCTCGCTTCCTGAAGAACTTGAACAAAAGAACTTTAAAGAGAAACAGATTCTCGCTTCAGTTTTGCTTTCCTGACAAACTTGAATCGAACCTGGGCAGCACCTTAACGTTTTGACCTTGGATTTTACAGAGAGACGAATCCTCTCTCGACTTTGAATCCAACCTGGGAAACATCATAACGTTTTCCAACTGATCTTTGATTTTACGGATAGATACAGATCTTAACGTTTTCCAGCTGATCTTCAATTTTACGGAGAGATAAAGATCCTCGCTTCACTTCCGCTTCCTGAAGAACTTGAATCAAAGAACTTTAAAGAGGTACAGATCCTCACTTCACTTTCGCTTTCCTGAAGAACTTGTCTCGAACCTGGGAAGCACCTTAACGTTTTCCAACTGATCTTCAATTTTGAATCAAAGAATTTATTTTGTTCAGAATGAAAAAATTATAAATTTGATATTCATCATAGAAGAATCAAAGTTTATATATACTTCTCGTCATAATCTGATAAGCCAAAAATAAAATATAAAATAAGTCCTATCCTGCCTTCTTGCTGGAGCATCACCCCGCTCCAAAGCTTTTTCAATACCAGATTTGTGTCTTTTAGATCAATATCTGAGAAAGAAAAAAATCAAAATTTATATATACTTCTCGTCGTAATCTGATAAGCCAAAAATAAAATATAAAAATAAGTCCTATCCTGCGTTCTTGCTGGAGCATCACTGTCAAAACCCCTAAAATTTCACAAATAAAAAAAAATTTAAAATAGCATAATTGTATGTTAACACAATCGTTAAAATACTGTTTAGTTAATGCTATTTACATTGTACTGTAAGATCCTTACTTGGTTGGAATGTTAGTTGAGTTTATCTTTCTTCAGTTTTTTAAATGTTCTCTGTTTGCAACAGCATGTGGATAAACTACGTTAGACTGGGCTTACTTAGCTGGAAAGCTAACGCACACAGTTTTTCCTTTATCTTACAGATTGACAGGTAAAGTTTTTGGGATTGCTGCTATTAGATCATTCTAGAGTAAAATAAATCATATGCTCTTTCAAGTGCTTCCAGTAGGGAAAGCTAACGCACACAGTTTTTCCTTTATCTTACAGATTGACAGGTAAAGTTTTTGGGATTGCTGCTATTAGATCATTCTAGAGTAAAATAAATCATATGCTGTTTCAAGTGCTTCCAGTAGAGAACTAAATGTATGTTGATCGGACTATTCAGCTTCTACAGGTACAGCCTCCTTTAATTCATGTTTGATTTACAGCAATTTATGATGCGAAAGGTTTAAAATACACTAGGGATAAGAATTATCATCTCCCAATATATCTATGAACTCTCAAATGAAAAGATATTCAGAGATAATGATAATAGTTTATATATATTTTCTTTTCCAATACTGTCTATAAAAAATTTCTGAATATCTTTTGTACTAGTAACAGCTATGGGGGTAAAGTTCGATAGTGAAAATCAAAGGTTGACAAGAGGCCATTACAGTTTTAAAAAGTCGTCCCTTTATTTGAATGATTATTATCATCATTTCCATTCATGTAAACCAACAGAGTTCTTGGATACTTGCGGACAAGGACATTTAAAAAGATATAATTCATGATACGTACTATTCCTATGTCGCACATGGTTATTCCTTGAAAGAATAACTCATAAATAATAAAAGCACTTGACAAGAAAAATAACATGACTAGGCTCCTTGTTAACATTATTTCGTTATGGTACTTGAGCATAAGGTATAAACAGTTTAAATTATGCGACTATAATTTTACCATCAGTTATCATTAGTTTTGTAAAAAAAATGAGTTCATTGATTATACCATAATCAATGAACTAACCTCAAGTGAGGTCACCCAATTAACTTTTATGATCTATTTACTAAACTAGACTTGACAATAACCAAACCTCCGTGTAGTCATGGTTTTTGTATGAGGATTCCTGGCTTAAACATTTCTAGCCATTATTCCAAGGTTATAATGCTTATTGAATACAAACTATATACATTATGGTTTCCATATCAAAATAAGGTATAGTTCAATTCTTATTTCAAAGTGATAACATATCACACTATGGTTGATGTAGTACGAGATAGGGTTACATATAATTCAACGTAATATTTGTTTTTATGTATATAATACTAACGTTGGGATGTTTGACCTTATGCAGGTCAAGGTCGAGGGGGTAATGAT